>JAVQJG010066238.1:0-18273 GCA_036024015.1 Craterocephalus amniculus | reverse complement strand
GGCGGCCGATTTTCCCACAGAATGTAGGCTCCTGAATGTGTGCTCGAAGCAGAGATGTTTTGTTACCTTTGCATGAGAAGCAACTGGCAAGATGTCATGTTGTGGACATGTACCGCCCAAAGTCATCCGTAAATTAGCGGGTCAACCCAGGTCTGGCGTTCACACCGCATGCCGATCGGAGCCTAGCCGTTTAAAGCCGATTGTAACCCGGGTCGCTTGCCGAGTCGATGGACGCGGGTCGACGCGGGTTGCTTAGCCTTTCACATCGGCACCAAAAGCCGATTGTACGCGGGTTTAAACTGGTTTTTTGACCAGTGTGAAAGGGGTATTAGAGAGCTGTGACAGTGGTCATTGCTATATGATGTTTTATCAGTTGGGAATTAGTAATTCAGAAATTAATTAGAAATCAATGTATTCTCCTTTACATTTACTTAGAAATAGTAATTCTGAATGGATTTTTACATGGAAAACATGTTTAATCGCCTTTATTCAATTTCACCTAAGATCTGGGGATTGGGAGGAGTTCTTACCGGAAGAAAACAATCTCCAGTTCCTGCTTGTTTTCTCTTTGGCTACAACAGAAGACCACTTAAGTGCCATTTTCTCTTTGATTTGGATTCTAAAGCAGCTGGACAATAGCATACTACTATACTTTCACTTCAAGTTACAGTAGGAGATGTTTACCTGGAGTCCCTTCACACCCTGATTGTAGCCAACTGATAAATGCTCTAACTCAAAGATAAAATGTAGTCACCTGTGGAACGGGCAGAACTGAAAGAACACCATCCAATCTTTTTAACTGGCCTCTAAAAGATTGGATGGTGATATGTCTATCAAAATCTGCCAATAGTCAATGCACAGTACTGTAAGACTTTTCATTTTGTTTAGTTTTTTCACACGGTGAGGAAAATTTTTTATTTTGACGTGACAATTTTGTTTCAAAGAACAACTTGTTTTTCTGAGATCTCTGGGATAAACATGCCAAATAACATTTTTAGCTTTAGATTAGATTAGATCTGATGAGAGTGGAAGTGACTGTTTTTAAAAAACTGTGTGATATCATCTCATATCGATCACTGGCTCCTATATCAAATCAGATGGAATCAAAATCATATTGTAGCATAATCTGCGATATTAGCAAACTCTAAACTACTCTTCACTTAATCGCCAAAGTACTGTGTTGTGGGCCAACTTGTAATTTTCGGCCCAATATGAGCCCTAACTTGGCAACTGCAAGAAAGTTATTTAATTATTTTTCTGTGACCTGTTGTGCCAAACCTAAACTGTAACACTTAAATTGCTGTTGGTAAAGGAAAGGTCTTTCAGAAAATATTCCACGTTTACATGGGACTTTTAATTCCTCTTTAAATCGGAATTAACGTTAATTCCGCTTTAAACAGACCATGTAAACACTTAATTCCTAATGCATATTTAATTCGGAATTAAACTTAATTCCAAATAAAGTGGCTGGTTTATTCGTCTTTTAATTCCGAATTAGTTTATTCCTTTCTCATTTTCTATCATGTAAACCCTTATTCCGGTCGTAGTTAATTCCTGTCGTTCTGCGCATGCTCGTCCTGTCGCCATGGCGACCATACACTGTGCATCCCGTCCAAAGCAAACGGGCTCAAAGCAAGTCTGTTCAGGTGAAAGTGACGTGGCATGCTAGCGGATAGCTGCTGCTTCTCAACCAGAACCTAAATCAAGCAAAAATGGCTCTTACAACGACGTTTTCTTCTGTTGTTGTTGGAAAGAAACAAGGCGGTTTTAAACTTCCGGTAGACGTACGTACGTAAGTTACGTCACCCTCACCATCCAACCAATCAGAGCCCTTCCCAACCCCCGGCTTTAAAGCGGAATTAAGAAGACGTGTTGTCCATGTAAACCCTCATTCGAAATTAATATTTCCATGTAAACCCGAGGGAGAAGCTTTTAATTTCGAATTAATAGGAATTATTAATTCGGATTTTAAAAAACACCATGTAACCGTGGCCAATGTGAGGCTACCAATCAATCTAATCAATGGGGTGAGTCCTTTTGGTAGAATCACACAGAACTTAGATGGAAAGTAAAAACATTTTCCGAGAAGATGATGACAGTTGAGCTCACCTTGTTCTCATTGGAACCGATAAACACCAATGATTATTACATTAAAATTAAACCGTTTCCCTTTGTACTCAACAGCAGATGTTCCCAGGATCTTTTAAAGGTAAAACCTGCAAGTCCGCTTGGTGTCTGTAAATGATCTAAATCAGTTGGGTGATCAGAAAATCTCTAATAAAATATCTGAAAAACCATCTCTCTCATCATTCAACGTTGGGCTGTCCCACCCCAGTGTTACAGAACCCGACTTTACATTTGCATGAGCTGCAGAAAGGCCTAGCCTGTAATTGTGTAACAGTGATTTTCCGTCTATGTAAGCTTTGTTCAAGGGCAGACGGCATGTCTCTTGTTTGCTCTCAAGTTGGGAGGAAGGGAATAACTGGCTGTGAGATTATCAGGTGAGGCTCCTTCCTCGGATCCATTCCCCAGAGGTCGCCAGGTCATCTTAATGGCCTGACCCCTCACTTTAAAGCCTGCTCAGCTGTTTGCCAGATCAGGAGTTGAGGCCGCCTAATAGCATTGGTTAATGGGAATTGTAAGGGATTTGGAAAGAGGTTACGTATGCTGACATAGGATCGATGTTTTCATGTTCTCAGACCAGACCTGTCACATGCATCTCATCTAGATGGGTGTTAATCATCATAACAGCCCTAACAAGCAGCTTGGAGATGTGTGCAGTGCCACAGTGGTCCTGAGTGGCAGAACAAATGGAGAGACAGCAGAATCCTCCCACTTAAAAAAAAAAAATGGCATTAAAGATCAGAAAATGGACTAATCCCCAGATTCATCTATGCCTCCATTTTTGGGGAAGGTACTGATTCCTTTCTCACCTGTCCTCTGGAGGTATAGCTGTGAAAAAGAACAACCCCGAAGATGTTGTAAAGGAAAAAAAAGAGCAATAGAAGGAAAAGCCTTTCTTTCTTTCTTCCTTCCTCCTTTCTTCTTCTTTTCACCCTCATATAAAATGGCCTTGGTGCTCTTTTTTTTCCCTCTGAAGAGTAATTGCTGTGTATGTGTTGTGTGAAGAGGAGGAGAAAGACTGTGTGTGTGTGTGTGTTTAATCATGGGTTTTTGTGAGAAAAGGGGTGTGTGCATGTGTGAGTAAGCCTAACAAAACATTCATGTGTATCTATGGGGGGTGAGCGAGCGTGTGAGTGTGTGTGTGCGCGCCTGTGTGTGTAGGAGTGGGGTTGAGTGTGTAAAGTTAAAGAATTGTGGGTTCTGGCAGACAGATTGAGAGCAGCTTGTTAGAAAGAGGAACAATGAGGTCACAGCCCATCTTCTATCCTCTGCTTTCTCTTTCTCTATCATTTTCTTTCTCTTCCCCTCTTCAGTATTTGATTTTGTTTCCTCAGAAATTGTTTCCCCTCCTGCCAAACGCGTTGCTCCTTTTTGATGGGATCCCTTTAAGTTGGATTTTTTTTATGGCCTTTCAGTTGAACAAAGTTGTTGCTGATTGAGCTCCAACATAGGTTTTGGTTATACATAATTTATTTGTGATGACATTGTTGTTTATTTGAGATGTTTTTGTTTACTCTGGTCTGTTTAAGAATTACATTGTCTGTATCTCACTGGGATTATGGTAATGAACCAATTCTGAGACCAGACCAGTCAGATAAGCTTTAATGTGCATTTTAGGCATTGTTTCTTTATATAAGACCATTAACTCATAACTTTTAAATATCTAAAAAGTTCCAGCAAGAGATCTTTTCTTATTGGCACCCAGGGTAAACATTGCCAGCCGTATGCACAGTTTGTAATAAACTGAAGTAAAAAATACCTGCAAACTGAAATAAATGGAGCTTTTTATCATACTTACACCTTTCTGCACAAAAATGTTCAACATATTTTAACAATTCTCCAGGTAGCCTTGCGAAAGGTAGTGAAGCACTGAGTACCAGTTAAGAATACAAATGAGAAAAGTGAGTTGCACTTTTTTTTTGCTGCTCTCTCAGGAGGGAAATATCGCTGTAGGGCAAAGTCAGTTGGTGTGGTTTTACTTGGAAAGTTGACTGCATTTGCTGAAATTCAAGAAAAGAGCTGGATTTGAACTGAGTCCACTTAACTACAGCTTTTGGATGCTTTTGTTTAAATCAGATGTTACAAATCTGCATATAATCACCATGGTTACTCTTGAAAACCACAAGGAATTCGACATTTTAACCTGATCTATAAGGTTTCTGATGTTGAAATACTTGAAAATATCAGGGTAATTCAAGGATTTGAATATATCTATTAACTTTTTGTCAACTGGCATCAAACAACCTTTCTAATACCAGAATATGTGCAGCTCTGACCTCAGTAACATTCCCCTTTTAGAGAAATGATCTATTCAGAGGTGAGCAAACTCTTAGGACGAATGGTATAGAGAGCCTTTTCAAAACTAGCCAGTATGTTTCTGTAAAACCATCATTACTATAGCTTAACATCAGTCTTGCAACATGACCTTGTGAAGCTTGTGAGCCGGCTGTCTCAGGCGCTGTCTGCTATTTTGGATGAAGAGCCAGACAGTCGGACAGCCCTGACCACCCTCCTAGGCCAGCTCTCGGCCCCCTTTTGTCTGCCTGTCCTGCAGTATTACCACTATGGTTGCAGCCTCCTAATTGCTCTGGACCCCGCAGAGAAGACAGACCATATTGAAGGTTGGGGGTGGGTCTTCAGCTATGATAAGGTCCTTTTCCTCCACCTTTCTCCCCCCTGCTGCTCGGTTTCGCTCTTAATGCCGCCCTCTGAAGAGTCTTGCGCTAAACAAAGTCTCTTAGTTTATGTATAGAGCCCTTGTATCCCTCCATCACCCCAAACAAGAGCTGCTGACCGATTTAACATCTGACTGATGGCGGTGACACAATTTCTGTTTTGCATAGCACCTCAGACATGCTAGCAGACATGCATGTACGTTTTTTTGCACCATGCAATTGTTTTACTATGTTGGCTTTTAGATACTGGCTCCTGTTCTGAGATGTTGTTCCTTTACTACACGAAATTAGTCCTTCTGCACAAGAAATTCCTGTTATTTCCATCATGTTGGCATGATGTGAATTCTTAGAATAGTGATGATTCCTTATGGCATCTGCCCTGCTTAGTCTTTTTTCATTAAAGTCTCTAAACGGAATGTTTTTCTCTCCACTTAGGCACCTCTGCAGCCACCCCCAGGGTCTTCTGCTTCAGCAGTGGCGGCGGCAGCAGCAGCAGCCGCTGCTGCAGCTTCAGGGACACCCCAGTCTCTGAAACTGACCTACCCAGAAACGCTGGACCGCATTAAGGAGGAGTTTCAGTTCCTCCAGACACAGTACCACAGGTGGGTTTGCTGCTGATTCTGCAGTGCATATATTTAAACTGTATCATACATTAACCAAGTATGTGCACTTGTCTGTGTCTGATTGTTTAAAATATGTTTTCAGTCTTTGTATTGAGTTGTGAGAAGATTGCATCAAGTTGAACTTCTTTTTCTCCCTCTCTCTCGATCCCTGATATAACACCATGGTTGTTTTGCCTCTTACCCTATACGATGTGCAGGAATTTGCCCAGAATGCCTTTTTGAATGTGGGGTTGGACTGACCGTAGTCCCAGCTTTCCCCCTCGCTCTGTTCTCTTGGCAAAACTTCACAGGGTCCCCAGCCCCTGACTCTTCTCCTCTCATCCTGCTTTGATTTAGCTGGCCAGAATCTCCCCTCTTTCTCTTTTTGTCCTACTTCAAACTTCTTTTGTCCACCAATCCACACACACACACTGTCCACAGCCCCAGTAACCCCTGCGGCTAGTGTTGTCTTGCTCACACGAATGCTTCAGTGTGTATGTGTGCGTGTCTTTCTGTTTCTGTATGTCTGTATTCTATCAGTGCTCCACAAGCTCAAAAAGTTGGAATACTCCAAACCCACAAACTAGTAATGTTGCACTTGTCAAAGATACTTTTGTCCTTAAAATGAAGTGGCCGTTCTCATTGTGAAGTGTAAATAAAATCAAAAATAGGAACAGGCCATATAATGTTATAGCCTTGTAAAATGTAAATGTCTATGTAGTCTAAGGGTGGGCATCTTAAGCTAAAATACTGAAATTCCTTAAAATTATTTGACCATTAATAATGACACGACGGTTGTATACAACTGCTTTTTGTAAGCATTGTCCAAGAAACTGCTGCAAGAGAAGGTTTTTGAACACTTGAGGGCGCAGCTCATCTCCAATTGCATTATTAGCAGTCTTAGTCCTCAGTCTTGTGCTGATGAGTTTTCTTTGGAATTTGGGCTTAACAAAATCTACCACACTAAATAAAATCTTCACCTTAAAAAAAACTGATGGTTAGAATGTCTTTAGCTATTCACTCTTCATGTAACATCAAACTTGCAGTGTCTGGTAACAAGGCTTGCCACTGACTGCTGATTTGTGGGTGGACCTTGTTTTGGGTGCTTTGTTTGCTAATGTGCAACGCTGTGGTAGACTTAGAGTAAGCTAGCATTATCTGACAGTTTGCACTGGGTGTCATTTTTATATTCTTGAAAGGCTCCCACACTGAACCTTTCTCTCTTTTTTTTAGGTAGTTGCCTTTCTTTTATTTGTATTCCATTAGCATCGAGCTAACAGGGCTACACATGTTATATCAGGGAAGTGTTTGTTGTTTTTTTTCCTGGCAGTTGGCAGAGGCCTTGGTAGATTCGTGTCAGTTTTTGGTAGAAGTAACACGTTACTACTGAGTGTTATTCATATCGAGACATAATGTTGCCATCAATTAGATTTCTTACTAGGGATGCACCAAAATGAAAATTTGAGGCAGAAGCCGAATAACTTTAAAATGCTTGGCAGACCGAATATTAAATTTGGTTTAGTTTTTCCACTATGTTTTTTAAAATATTGCATAAATAGCCTAGGATAAATTTGAAGACATTTTTCAATCAAAGTAAGTATTTATTCAGTATAATCTGGCATTTTTAAATATTCCAGCAGAAAAAAAAAGCACAGAGCAGCAGGTCACCTACTCACTGCATGTTGTTTGATTGACTCACAGCCCCTATTCGGCCTTGTTTTTAACTCACTCCACCCAAGGCCGAATGTAGCTCTTTTTGCAGGCCAAATATATTCAGTGGCCGAATATATTCAGGAGCTGAATATTTGGTGCGCCCCTATTTCTTACAATAACTATTTTGAAATTGAAAAAAAAAATCTTTATTTCATCCCTACTATTACTACAAGTCGTGTCTGAAACTTTACTTCAAAATATGTATAGCTATAGAGTGAAGCCTGGTAATGTAGTTTTTGTTTTGCTCTAGTTTTTGCATAAGTTATTTTAATCTCATGCCTTTTTGAACCTCCCCCGGGAAACTGTTTCTCAAGTCCTAAAACATGAACTGATGTAAGGTTTGATGCAGCCAAAGGCTAGGTGCTGTCATAATGGAGAAATCTTTGCCTTGCCATGTTTTTATTGATCTATGTTTTTATTCATTTGTTTATTCTTTAAGCCAGTCTTTGGAGCTAACAGACCCAGCCATTCAGTAGAGCAACTCGATGGGGTTTAATCAGCTCACTTGGAGCATCCCCCTCTTACCAAGCAATAGAGCTTATAAATGGATCAACAATAAGTGAATCAGGAGATTCAGAACATTAAGAGCACGAGTAAGCTTTTGATCTCAACTGAATTTCCCAATTTTCTTACAACTTCCAGCCAGTTTAACAGGTTCAGATTTCCAGGAAAGATTGTTTAACCAGCCTGCAGCCTTCTCCAACAGCCCGTAAGGTGTTGTGATTAAACAAACACAACAGATTAATTTAGTAAATATGAGTAGAACTGAAAACTAATGCTATAGGCAAAAACCCTAACAATAACTACAGTTACTGGAACAGCTTTGGTTATCAGACATCTTTTCATGAGTCTGTCAGGTGCATGTTTAATATGGCAGGTGGGTATGTGCCCATTGATTAGAAAGAATGGTTTAGTTCTTTTTTTAATTGGCTGCAAAAACAGCTTTACATTTCAGCTGTTCAGGTTTTGTGACACACAGCAGAACTAAACTGCTGCTTTCACTTTCAAAGTAACTCATTTGAAATCATCCATGTTCTAATGTGCATCTGATTTCTGTCATTTGTTAAAGTTATATCCTTGATGCCTTTTTTCTAATGATATAAATGAATTGCCAAGCGCAGGGCCTGTGTCACTTCTAATGCATTTCAAATGTTTGCCATTTAATTTTAGGAATTTCAGCTGAGAGAAAGAGGGAATTTTGTATTACAACACTTAAGCGCTGACTGAAAGCTTTTTATATTTGTGAGTCTGGCAATCACCAAGTAGCCGAGTCATGCATGTCAACTTCTCTTGAGCCATATGCTACTTAGAGGTCATAAAACCGCCATTGTGTTGTAAAAAATAGAAGTTATTCTTTTACATGGCAAGCAGCACAATAAAACCACTTGGCTCTTTCAGTAATGATGTAACTCCTAGAAGCTGTTAGATGCCAGTTTGCCCACTGACCATAACAATAAAGAGTTTAGTTTGGCAGCCGTTTTTTATGTTGAAGAGAGCAGAGGATTAGCTGTGGTCCAGCAGGTTGGAGCTCAGAGCCACGTTTCTGATTGCAGCTCGCACCTTCATGTAATCAGACGTATTTGCACACTCTTCACCCTGCAGGTAACACATGACCTGAACGGCCACGCACACCGACACAAACACACTGACCTATTCAGACACATTACCAATCTGATGCATGTGCTTAAAGCACTACACACAACTGCGGGTCCTCCCCGATTATCTGCTCACACAAATAGGTTTTATCCTGAAATATCGAGGCTTAGTTGTTTATTTTGGCCGCAGGGAAGGTTGCCAGATTCCGATAGATGTTGGATTAGACTGCAGGAAAGAGACAGTGGAGGGATTAGAGCTGATGAGCTGCAAGTGTGTTTTGTGTTTGCAGGGTCTGGTTATGTGGCAGGGGCGGTCCTGAGATTTTGTATCCTTTTTTGTTTGTTTTTTTGCATCACATGTGGTCGGTGAGGTGGGAGTTGTAAAAAATATCTATCCAGGCTAAAGAAAGGGAAGAGTTAATTAATTAAAGGGTCATTGCTAGGGCAGTAGTTCTAGTGTGTGTGTGTGTGTATCTATGTGTGTGTTTTTAACTATCTAAACAGGCTGTAATCAGCAGACTGAGGGGAGACGGGAGGAGTTGCTGACAGAGCTCTCATTACTGTAATTTTCTCTCTCTGCAAAGGCACACGCAGGTTGTTCTTGGTGACTGCAGACATGCTCGCATTTGTGCATTGTGTGTGTGTGTGTGTGCGCCTGTGTGGTCTGTAGAGTCAGATAGGCTCTCCACTTACCACTAATACGCTGCCACTCATCACTAAAGAGCCCCTCCACTCATCTTTGCCCAAATACCACATGGCAGTAATAGCATAACTACTGATGCACATATTGTGCATGTATGTCATCTTTTAAAGATCTAACCGTTTATAAATCATTCAATTATTTGTAAGTCATCACCAAATCACAAATGTAAATAAAAAATACTCCATTGGCAACAGAAAATGTTAATACAGAATATTCTTGTATTTTATTTCATTTTGTTTTGTTTTTTGCTTGTTATAATCTTTAGAATATTTTTCACTTGTGTAAAAAATAAAACATGTAGGTTTCATTGTGCTGCCACATCAGTTGTGACTCACCAAAGCAAGGATTCAGGATTTCTGAAGGTGTCCTCTGATGATGGGTGATGTGGGTTATGGGATTATTCCAGCCCTGCAGCAGACGCTGGGTTTAGAAGGAGGGCCTTCAGCCAGACCAGCATTTGCTGCAAGTTTTGCAACAGTGAGTCACAGTTGGCCTGTAATTGCCTGACAAGATCCCAGCTTTATTTTGTGTGTATAGGTGTGCATGTTTGCTCTTCCGCTCACCCTTGAAATATGATGAAAGAGAACGTGGGCAAGTTGGGTGGGTCTCTGTTCTGATTGTGTGTCTTTGAAGATGGAGAGAGGCTGGAGGTTATTGCAGCCGAGCAGAGAGGGAGAAGTTGATCAATAGTTAATGAGATGTAAAGTGAACAGTCACATACCTGGAGGCTGGCTGGCTAAATGGTCCTGACACTGTGAAGGCACGAAGCAGGTGCAGTTCCGCCACAGAATCCATCACAGTGCGTGTTTCACCGTCTGCTAATGGCGTTTTCTTGTAACAGATTGTCAGCAAGAAACTACAGAGTTGTTCAGGATTTGAGCTGATGCTGCTTCTTGTAGTTTCCGACTTTGTTCTAATGATTATTATTTCTCCAAACTCATCTTTAATGTTTTTTTGTAGACCAAAAGGATAAGAATTTATCAAGTTACTTTTAATGTTCAATCAAGGGCAGGGCAAGAGATTGTTCAGTCTGAGAACCACTCAGCGCTGACCTTTTTTTGAGTTTGAAGATCTAAATGTCAATCAAAATGTCTCCTCACAGGAAAGAATCCTTAAAAAAAATTCTTGAATCTGAATCACCGCCAAAATCTAAGCATGTGTTACATATTCCATTTCTGAGATTCAGATTTCTAAGAGACAAAAAAACATAAGGTGGAAAAGCTGTATTTTATGTTTTTTTTTCTTTTAAATCCTTTTTTCCTAAAGATGTTCACGGCAGAAACCACTTTTAATCTTCTTCTTTCCTCTCCTTCTCTATAGTGTGTAGGTGTTTAATGCTTTATTGGAAAATGTCGCAGCTGAGTATACGACCCCCCCACCCCACCCCTTCAGTGATGCTGCTTTTGTTGCTGGATCATCCATAACCATCTCATTCTGTTTTTGCAGTCTTGCCTACCCTGATGCGTTTTTCTGTGCAGAAATGTGGTCGATATTCTTTTGAACTTCAAAGTAAAACAATTCCCAGGCTAGAAGTCATACTGAACACAAAAAATAGAGCTTCTCACCCTAAATATCCAGATAAATGTGTTTTATTGAAAAAAAAAATAATTAAAGTACTTGGTTTGTGTCTGTAGAATAACTGTCAATGAGAGAATAAAGTAAAATTATTGTAATGCTGAAGAGAAAGTGTTGGCATTTTCCCAATACCCAGTGGCCTGTTCCAAACATGGCGACTTAAAAGGTGGTCGGCACATTTCTACAAGTTGCAGAATTGGATGTTTTGCCGTCTGTAGGCTCTCATTAGAGTTTGTGGGTGTTCCTCACTGTTTATTTAGCAAGGCGGTATGAATTTGTGTGTGTGGACTGCGCGCTGATGTTTGCCTTTTAGTTTCTGTGTGCTTGCAGACATGCGGTTTATGCTGGTTTAGTGTGCTTGTGCATGCTCACTTCTAATGAGTCTGTGCTGCACGTGGTGTTTGTGCTTGTGTGAGGAGCGTTTGTGTGTGTGCAGAGGCTGACAGAGCTGTCTGAGGGTTGGCAGGCTGCAGATTTGTAGCGCATTCAGCTGATCATCTTATCTCCTGTCAGCTCCAGTGAAAGATTGGAGGAACCGAGCCTGCCATGGCACGCATGCACACACAAGTCCTCTCTCTTCTTTTCTTGTTGCTTTCCTCTCTTATGCCTGCTCATTCAATCTTGTTTCTCCCTGTTGTTGCCATCTCTTCCACCGTCACCTGAAACTTCTCTCCCTCCCTCTGAGTAAATGGTGCCGCGCCAAAGACTAATTATTACAGGCAATCATTTCAACATGAAATACCTACTTCCTGCTCACCACTCTCCTCCCCCTTTCTCTCACCCCCCCACCCCCACCAACTCTTTTATGCTCCTACAGTCACATAATGGCAACACACTCTCACAGTAATTCCATTCCCTGAAGTCCATTTTGTGGGGAATGGTTATTGCTTTCTGAGTGCAACCTTGAGGTCTTTCTTGTAAGCACAAGAAGTGTCAATCTGCACATGGTGTGTATGTCTGTACATTAGCTGTGCAGCCTTGTAATGCTGTTGTGTAGTTTGCGGTGCGCCGTGCCAAAAAGGGAGGACTAATTTTACGAGCATAGAGACATTG
The DNA here is from genome assembly GCA_036024015.1 of Craterocephalus amniculus. Classification (NCBI taxonomy): domain Eukaryota; kingdom Metazoa; phylum Chordata; class Actinopteri; order Atheriniformes; family Atherinidae; genus Craterocephalus; species Craterocephalus amniculus. Next base: position 6,233 of record JAVQJG010066238.1, on the reverse strand, counting down.
ATTTTCTTCTCTGCGACTCTTTTTAATGGGATTTAATAGCATGGCTCGCCGCTGTTCATATGCTGAAGCAAAATCAGATGAGTGAAGCAAGTTGTGTGACTTTGATATTTGATGTTGTTCTTTTTTTACTAAGAATCCTCTCAAACTGACCTGAATGCATTTGAGAAGATTAAAACAGCTGCCAGCTGTCACTGAACCTGGCATGTAGAGCTGAAATGAGGAGAAGGTTTGAAGGTTTTACAGATGTAGCTTGATTTAAAGCTATTTTAATGACCGTTAATGCAAAATGCTGGAAATTGTCTTGTTTAAAGCGGAAGGATTACTTCTCAAGACTTGCTCAATCGTATTCTGTTGGACAACAAACCAGTGTTCACACCAGTTTAACCAGAACCAACGCAGTAGTTGAAATCAATCAATATTTGGGGTAGTTTGGTCAGTGGATCCCTGCCAGTGTTAAACGGCTGAGAGAGTACCAACAATATTTTAAAGGGGGGAAGAAATACTGCAGTAGCAGGAAAAATGGTTAAATAAGAGAAAAATAGTTGAATGTTGCAGGATTAATTCTCTTTCCACACCGTGTGGAGGACGCTGTATCGTTGGGCTTTATATGAAAGGTCCTGTTGTGCTTACAGTTGTTGAATGTGTTGCTTTTACCTGTTTGTTTATAGAAAGGATATTCTGCTTTGTACGCCTTTTTAATTAGCACTAGAGACTTTTTCAAAAAGGATAATTTAAGCCTTAAAGCTTTATTTTATCAGTCAAGTGCTGCTGAAAATGATCTTTAGTCATAGTTATTTTATCAACAGCAAATTTGAAATGCAGAGCAATGGCTCATTATTTCTGTGCCGCTTGATAACTCATCTGGAAGCTCAAATTTATGTTGTGTGAAACAAACTGGTGGCCTCACACACACACACACTCACAGTTGCATTAGTCCTCAGCCCAGCTGTGAGTGACTTCTGCCGAGAGGCAATTCCACTGTAATAAAATCTATGGGGTGGGGTTTAATCCTTACTACACTCCTTCCAGCATCACCATACTTTTCCAGTCTCCATCCTGCCACCCACCCCCCACCACCCCCGCTCGTCTGCTCAACTGGCTGGCAATGATAAATGAGTCAATTATGAGTGTGTGTGCACGCAGCAGTGGAGAAAGGGAGCGGATGAGGTCGTCATTACCTGTTGCGGCTAGGGGTAATGTTGCGTTATTAATCATATTCTAATTTTCCTCCACCAAACAACCCTCCCTCCAATGTCCAACCCCATTACAACCCCCCCCCCCACCCCTCCAATCAATCTATCTGCTCCTGCAAACAAGTTGGCATAAACTGCCGAAGGCCCAAAATGTCAGCTCTCTTACAAGGGCATAAAGAGTTGGAGGTAGGATGATGAAGTGTGTTTCTGTGGGGCAGGGAGAGCCGCAGACGTAATGTGGGCCAAGTTTGTGTTTGGACCCCAACCTTTTTTGGAAACGATGTCAATGTTTGTGCAAATCCTGATGCTGTGGTTTTTCAATTTTATAGGAGAGTAGGGAGCAGTTTGGGTGTGAGGAGATGTGATCAGACACAGATAGGCGACACAGGAGGGCTGTAGGGATGAAGTCATCTCACATACTAGAAACAGCTACAAGTCACATGTGAACACTAAAGTTGACTAAGTTAGTGTTCTGGGCTGATGATGCAGCTAAAAGCAGAAGCTACGACCGGAGTGAAACGTCTTTGTTGAGTAAAAAATGAAAGAAATTTACAGATGCACGAGAAGATTGAAGGACTTGTTGGTAATTGGGGAAAGCTGGAAATAAAAAGGGCTAAAAAAGGTCTGTGGATACACCGAAAACTGTCCAGAGAGAGAATAGGAGAGACTTTGGATGTGCTTCCCTGCAGTCTTGGCTGGATTTCAGGCCCCAAGCGTGACTTTGTCTATTTCTGCTCTGCTCTAAGGTGATAATGGACTGTCAGCACCACAGTCCCCCCCCTCTGCCTCCTCCCCAGCAAGTGATTGAGGGAGGGGAAGGGGGTGGTCAGAGAGAGGAGTAATTAGTTATGTTGCTAATTGCGCTGTGTATTTTTATTCGCAGTGTGACACACATCTAAATAATTTGTTTTCCTTTCTCTGCTCTGACAGTTTGAAGCTGGAGTGCGAGAAACTGGCCACAGAGAAGACCGAGATCCAAAGACACTACGTTATGGTGAGACACACATGCCATGTTTCTCCACACTCACTCACAACGAGCACACTGCCAAGTCCCCTGAATTCCTTTCATCTGCTAACAGCTGCCAAACACCCACAAAAACAATCACACGCTGGACCACACACACACACACACACACACACACACACACACACACTTGCCGAGGTATCTTTGTGAAGGAGCCCATGAAGCACCTTCAGTTATTACTGAGAAGCAGAGACTGAATTTCTTCATTAACCTTAAAAACAGTAACATAAAGGTGTAAATGTGGTTCCTCTGATGTCTGGCTTGAGGAAGGATCACACCTCTTGGTTTTTTAAGTCTTTAAATCTCCGTTCAGGTTATCTGTGATTAGAGCCATGAAGCGGCACAGCTGATGGACGGAGGGCTGCCCACAGCCCGCTGTGCCAAAACAGAGCTGTGTGGCAGCCTTGGCAGAGACCTTGCACTTGTGAGGAGGTGGAGGGGGTAGCTGGCATCAAGCAGAGGCCAGGACTCCTTTGCAGACTGATAATTTGGGGGAGTTTGGATGTTGCTTAGCAACAGGCGAAACTTGGCAAAGCCACAGCTAAGCAGAGCTGCCAGCTGCCAGGAAAGGCATCTTTTCTGGAGGCTTCCAGGCAAACGTACACAGAGTGTGCGTGCACATGGCTTGGAAAAAACACACTCACGGCAATGCACATAGATGCACGCCTACACGGTTGCAGTGTGCTATAAACACACACCTGCAGTCACACACATGTGCGTGCTAACTGCCAGGAAAGACGTCTGAAGAGACAGGACCCCTGCCATCTCCTCTCCCATCCTGCCAGACTGTTCTGGTTGCCCAACTGCCAATCCCCTCTCTCCACTACCCGCTAGCTGAAAAGCAAATGTCAGCTTGTCACTTTTCAAGGCATCCGGCTTTAAAATGTGCTTCTTTTTGTCCATCTGAGGGAGGAGAAGGATCCTCGGCTGTCTGCGTCTCTCTGTGGCATTCAGCTCCTCGTGCATTTCTTCCTTGTACTCTCAGATAAAAGCCTGAGTGAAATAGCCCACATTAGACATGATTATTGCAGTAGTCTGTCACTTTCTTCTGCCGGCGACAATTTCCCCACCCCGCTGTAGGTTTCTGGCGTCCGAAACATGCCCCAGGGTCATTTTAATGCAACTGACTTTCAGTAGAGTCAAGGTGAAATTGTCGGTTGTGTTGTTTTAGGGACGCATGGCCCCTCAGAGTGCACGTGCTCCGGCTGCAGCTGCATGAGGCTGGCAGATAAAAGGTTTCAGAGGGGTGTAGGATGGTTACATGGACTTTTGGGAATCATTTTTAAAGACAATACTTTCTGTTTGTGTTATGAAAACTGAGATTATTAAATGATTTGGTTTGTCTATTTCTTTTTTTATGGAGTTAATCCAGTGAATTCCATAAAAAAGTAATAAAGTTGTTGCACTCAGCTGTCTTGACCAGGAATTTTTTTGTAATTATTGTCATGCAAAAAATAGGGTTCTAATTATTTAAATTACTGATACTGTAGCTATTTGCTGTGCTGTTTTTGTTTTGAGCTGTGACAAATTGCCCCCTTAAATTAAAAAATGCCCCGACGTGCATGCTGTGGTAGTGGCCTCTCCAAGGTAATGCGTAATAATGTCAGCAGATCCAAAGCAAAATGCAGCCATCAGATGTTTAAAATTAGGCATCCCCGTTTAATGAGGGGTTCCCACTGAACCACAGCTAAGGATGATGGAGCAAATGGTCAATTTTAAGTCATTTTAAACCCAGATAAATGGAAGCGAATTAGAATTTGATGGCAATCAGCTCCAGCACATTGAATATCTTATTATAGTTTTTTTTTAAAGTTTTCAACATTTTAGAAGCATGTTCTGATTTAGTGCAGCATCAGAGGTTATAACAAGAAAATATAAAGCACAGCCAGACAAAATGGCTTATTTTGTTTTATGACATCTATATTTCAGATAATAGACGTCTTCATTCATTCCTGCTGCACATCGTTGGAAATGTTGTTTTATAAAACCCTCCAGCACAAGAGGAGCTGCGTTTCTTAGTCTCATTTCTTCTTTGTGTACATCCGTGTATATTAACTGATACTCTCCTTTGTTTCAGTATTATGAAATGTCCTACGGCCTTAACATTGAAATGCACAAACAGGTGAGTCAGCACCAGCTCTCCTCCTCCTTTCTGTTTTTATTAAAGCTTAGTGTGTGTTCTCATGTGTGTGTGTTCCTTGTGCTCTAAGTAACTCTTACCCAGAAAGTCACGATCATGTCAATCATCTGATGGACCTTTGGAGGTTCCAGAGTTAATTTCTCCTCAGACAGATGAGCAAACTCTGGCCTTCTTACTTTTCTATTAATTCCTGTTTTTCCTTCCATTCATCCCTACGCTCCCCCCCCTCCTTTTTTACCCCTACTTCCCCCTCTATTGCTGCTTCACTGTCCCTTTTTCCATAATACTCCTCTGTTTTCATCTTAATTATTTTTCCCGCCTCCCCTCTTTACCATTGATTTCTCTTTCTGTCTGTTTTTCTCCCTCCACCTCTGTCTCTTTACAGACATGCGGTCCACGCTGAATTTCACTTTAAATCAGGTCACTGCTTCCCTGCCGTCTACTCGCTTTCTCTCGCTCTCTTCGTTCATTTCACCGTCTCAATCGCTTTGCCTTTGACGTGCGGCTGCTGCCGCTCCCCACCACCACCAACCCCCGGTCTCGATTTTTCCTCCCCCGCCTTCCTTCTGTTTCTTCTTTCTCTATTTCTCGTCTCCCTCCAACATCCTCCCTCCATTGGCTGTCATTTCCTCAACCCTATCTGCCCTTTTCCTCCTTTTCTCCTTCCTCCTCCTCCCCTTTTCATTTCCACTCTCTCATTTTGCCCTTCCCTCTTTATTCTCTTTCTGCAGATTGCTCTTGCTCTCCCTTTCTCTCTCCTGAAGATGTCATTTAGTAGTTGGAGTTCTCTAACAAGAAATCATTGTGTCTCCCTGGAGGTGGGGGTGATGGATTGTGAGGATGGAGGGCAGGGGTATGGGATATGGGGGGGGGGGCTGGCTTGACTGAAAAATGGAGAGTGCAGGGAGGGAGAGAGGTGCACAAGTGAGAGGAAGGAGAGAGGAAGAGCAAAAAAAGGAGGGGTGGAAGTTCAGTCCGGCATCAATAAATCACTTAAGAGAGAGAGAGGATGGGGCGGGATGGGGTGAGCGTATGTATACATACAAACACTTGCGTGCATGTGCATTCTCACATGCGCGCACACACACACACACACACACACACAAGTACATGTGCCCCAGAGTCTTCCTGTCACCAAGATAAACAGCCTGCAGCCGTAATGATGTTGTCATGATCTCTGCATGCATGTCATTACTGGCCGTAACGGCCTCCTTGGACCTGCTACCAAACATATTTGTGCACGTGTGTGTGTGTGCGTGTTAGACACAACGTGGCAGTGCTTGTAGCAATGATTACTGTGCTAATACATGTGGGGAATAAAATGAGATATGGATGGATGAACGTATGGAAAGAGGGATGGATGGAAAAAAGATGGTGCAGAGGGAGGGTTGGAGGGAGATTTTGCTGTTGGTGGTGTAGTAGAGCAGATCGAGGCAGACGCATCCCTGTGGCAAGATTCTCTGACCCCCAACAGGAATTGCCCACATACGCATACGCACACACACACACACACATATGCTCAAGCATGCAAAAATGCAAACACACACATACAAAACAGACATGCAAGCACACATCAAAAACATACACACAAACACACACAAAAGATGGTGATTGTGTCTTTCTCCTTGGCGCACACACACACACACTCGCTCTGTGTGGGCTGGCTGTGGCCACAGCAGATGCTGTCCATGAATATTTTAGCCAAACTCTCTGGCAGGGTTTCCATTTGCATGGACCAGATGTAAGCAGCTGAAATATTTACCACACTGGCCCTGGGAGAAGCAGGCCGCAGCCACACACTCTGTGTGTGTGTGTGTGTGTGTGTGTGTGTGTGTGTGTGTGTGTGTGTGTGTGTGTGTGTGTGTGTGTGTGTGTG
>JAVQJG010066227.1:0-17810 GCA_036024015.1 Craterocephalus amniculus | reverse complement strand
CACAAAGATCCAAGCAAAAAAGTATGCCCATTATGCAGAATTACACAGAAATGTGTAGCAAATTTATCATTACCAAAAGGCCTGAAGAAATTCCACTAAAACCAAATAAAGCTGCACTATACAACTTCAAAGCTATCTTTGTACCATCACAGTTTGAATATATTGATTCATACAGCTCAAATACAACGCTTGGAGCAAGACTGCACTTCACCCCAAACTACCTGAAAAGTAACATGTCTGCACAGGCCATAAGGCGGATTGTGCAGGAGCTGCTGCTTGCTCTGCTCAGATGTTTAGGGATGTCATTTGCTCACATATACAGCTGCAGGTAAACTCAAGTATACTGTTGATTCTGAGGTTAAAAAAAATTTAAAAAAGTCTCCAGTCACCCCAGATTACTCCTCTACAGAAATAAAACACAAACACTTGACTAAGCTTTAAAGTTCCTGGAATTAGGAAAATTTGTTCTGTAGCAGAAATGCCAAAATATTTCACCAAAAAATAAAAAATAAAATGAATAAAATTCAATGAATCAAAATTATTATTAAGTAATACCAATTTCTTTTTTAAAAAAAACAACAACAAACTATAAACCAGGGTGCAACCATGTGTATAACATCTGGAGGTTTTTCTGTTCTGCGGTTAAAGAAAACTCAAAGCTTGCACTTTGTTATACTCTGTAACGATACTCTGTTATAAACTCTAAAGGAGAAATTGGGTATTAAGCTTAGGAGGAAATCTGGTAAATGAAAGGGTAGAAAAAAAACAAGTACTGTGGTGACAAGGCAGAGATGCTTTTGTTTGCAAAGAAAAACCAGTTTAAGAGATTGCACTGGACCCACATGTGTTTACAACAACCTTTGTATTTTGGGATGCAGGAATAAGAGAAAAAGGTCTTAGGACCTGAACCATGGTGAATAAAGTGTGACGGTCTGTTGATTCTGTTAAATCCGCTGAGAAACTGATTTTGGTATTTCTCTAATAGAAGCTCACTTGGAAAAATAAATGCCGATTTTTCTCTTTTGAAATGGCTCACTTTTATTTACCGAGTCAAAAACTAAAATGAGCATAACTTGAGCATAATTTTCATTAACTGAAAGATCACATAAAGCAGATATGAGTAAGCAGAGAAACTCGGATGATGTCAAACACTTGAGCAGAAAATGTAAAAATCCAATCTGTGTTATTGTGAGAAAGGCTGAAAAAGTATCTGCTTGCCAAAACAAGAAATAAGCTGCCACATTTGATCTAAAATAAAAGCATCATGGGAAAATAGCTGCCCGCTCTCCTTTAGAATGGCAATAAAGTAATATATCTGATGCTTAAGATAACCTCAGTGTGGCACATTTTACTACTTTTGAGCTTTAGTTCACTTCACTTGGTCCAAAAAATGTTTTCACTTTAGCGATGCCGCTTTCTGAGCCAACAGCAGTGACTTTGACTGTTTTCAGTCATCAGAAAAGCTCCACTCATCATGTCAGATTCACTCAGGGGCTAATAAACAGGATGCATCTGATCAATTCATTACGCATGATTAAATATAAAATATAATAACCGACATGGCAGAACGATTCTCTCCTTTAGACATGAGTTCCCACTGGGGGGGTGGGGGGTTGTTCATTCGGGGGAGGAGAAAGGAGCCTTGAGGAATACAGAAAGTGTACAGCAGCAAACACCTTCATGAAAACAAAGAGGCAGAAATACTTGAAAGCCATATGAAAACCACAAGGCTGAGCCAGATGGAGCAGCCAGCGCTCACAGCTGGGACAACAACATGAGAACCAATCTACAGATTACAGGTTATTGAAATGAGCTCCTTCATGTTTGCACTAAGCAGCTCCAGCTACATCAATAACTAAGCCGCAGGTGAAGTAGGATGGAGGAGCTTCAGGAAATTCTGCTTCAGCCTTCAGGAGAATACATCTGGCTGACTGCTGACCCCTACTGACTGGGACCAGTAAGGATCAGGGTGCATTAACTGATGAAAAAATACATTTAGACAAGTCTTAATGGAAAAAAAAACGCTAAATACATAAAATTTATTTCATCCATTTATTCTTGCTATGTTGAAAAAAAAGAAATTAAGCCAAAACCCAGCATGCGTTTAGTGAAAGCTGAAGAACTACAGCTGGCTAAAAAAGAAGAAAACAAATCTTTGTGTTGAATTTAACATACATTACTCCATCCACCAGGGATTTCAGCATTGTGTTTCCAAAAGGCTGCACTGACCCACAAGGGATTTAAACAAAAGAAAACCAAATCAGAATCAACACGTCTTGTATTCCAACTCAATGTGCTGCCAAAAAACCGCCCGAATCCTACAGCTCCCAGAATGCAACTCTTCAAGAGAACAGAATGTGCATACGCAGCACCGCGCACAAAACTGTGGGTTCAATCCGCAATGTCGGGGGAGAAAGTTCTGCCGCCTTCCTCCTTTTCATCTTTGCCTTATTCAGAAAATCTGACAAGCATTTTTATCCTGTTCATTCTCCGTCTCTCCTGATGTGGAGGCTGTGCAGTGGCAATGGGCAGAAACTGGTTCCAAGTGATGCAGTTCTGGCTGACTCATGTAGAAATGAAGCCACACAGATGAACAGATATATTCAATATCAGAATCAAAGCATCAGAATTAACACCACACACACAAACCTACTTTTACAGTATGATGATGCAGATTTACAGCAAACAAAATAAACATCGAGGTCTGAAACAGAAACTGCCCGCAATGCATCTAAATCTGAGCTACATTCGTTGGTGGGCTGCTTGTGAAGATCCACGTTATTAATTGGTGCTATTTTTGCATTGCAGTGACTCAATGCTTCTCTTGTACGCTTATCATAGTAAGGACATTGTTTTCTTCGTGTGTTTTTAAGCATCTTTTAGCAGAGCCTATGAGGAGAAAACCTGAATTGTAGTAGTAAACGACAGCAGCACAACATGGAGGATAAAGCCTCAGTGAAGCAAGCTGCATATTCTCTATTCATCCAACCACATAAATTCTAAATTAAAGCAGAAGCTAATGTAAATAAAACCTTGAATACATCATCATGGTTCAGATGTAAACTCTCATGCATTCGCCTCTTCAAAGGAAATAAAGTCAAAAACACTTAAAATCAGGCGTATTTCATAGACGAAAACTAAAAATCCTCCATTCTGCTATTCGGATCTATTACAGCTGAGCTAAGTCTCTCTGTTTCTTCCCCAACTCTGCAAGAAAAACTAAAGAGATCATCAAGTTTTTTTGGTTTGCTTCTACAGCATGACGTGGTGCAAGCTGCTGCCTGCGGATGATCAGCCTTGCTCCTGCTTTAAACACCCTTCACTTTGGATGCATGAGATTACACCTGACATTAATGCGGTAAAGATATCCCCAGAGAGGGTGCAAGGTGGTACCTGAATTGTGCCAAAATCCACATTTTCGTAGTGGAAGTGAGCGCACTCTGCCAGCTTTGGGAAGTGGCCCTTGGTGAAGCAAAGCCTGGAAAATAACACACACACACACACAGTTTGTTTAGCACATCGTCTGGCCATAGTAACACCCTGGCAAGTGCACAGCATAGGAGGCGGGTAGCAATGTGAAAAGACGTGGGAATTGCCTCAATGAGGCAGAAGGGATGAACAAATACTAAGAGTGTGTTTTTGCTACTTACTTTTTAACATTTTTGACCTTCATGCTGGCCGTACTGCTGCTGCTGGAGCGCATGAGGGGCTCAGCCCTCAGCTCGGGGATCTCTGCACTTCTTGCCTAAAAATGACAAAACACAAACAAAAAACAATGAAGTCGGTACAGACGAATAAATCCTGTGCTCAGTTTTACTGCAACGTCATCAGACCCACTTCATACACCCATGACTGAGTAAAAGATCAGATGTTTAGGTTTAGGAAGAAGCTGGAAAAAGGGACGAAAACTTGTGTGAATGCCACCATTTGCCCCCCGGAAGCACACAGATTAATTAATGGTGCTGCTGAATGTTTTAATGACAAAGCTGTTTTCACAGGACGACCGCCTGGCATGATGAGAACCAATAACCATTTACTTTCAGCTCATCCTTTACTTTCCATCAGCTTGTTCTTTTTGGCTTATGAGACAAATCGGTTTGAGGCTCAACTTGTGACCGAACAAGCACAGACTGGAACAGCAGGGTGGCTCCTTAAGAGGGTTTTATGCTGATTGCAGAGGGAATTTTAGGACTAAAACATGCCGCAAGCAAATACACCAAGGCAAATGTCAACATCTTAATTTATTGCAAACACCTGATGAAAAGCCAACACTAATGACGATGATTGATATCAATCGCAGGGCGATACTGGCTCATTTAAGAGTTCAAAAAATAAATAAAAATGTTAGGACAACCACCATATCTATTGAATAACAACCTCTAGCAGCATAGCCTTTATTACCACCCGCTGGTCACACAGTGCAGCCCAGTTGGTTTGGTTCAAACCAGTTAATAAAAAGTCTCATTCACATTTGTTATTTGCAGCTTTGCTTCCTTCCATAATGGAAATCCTACTTGTGTGACCTTTACCAAATGAAAGAAGTCTGGATTTGGTCAGAGTGATTGTGTTTTGGCAGCACAAATAAGCCAAAACTGTAAGGCCAAACCCAAATTACCGGGAATGCAAATCAGTAGAAGCAAAACAACGTGTTTAAGTTGACAGTAAGTCAGAAGTGCTTTGTTCTAATCACTGAGCTGATTACATGAGGATTTATAAAAACTAGCCACAATTTCAGAAAAAAATATCCCAGTTTCTTAGTAAACACGTGCTTTACAAAGGTTTTCAACAACCTTTACAGCTCTGGTTAAACAGAGTTCAATAAGCTTCATTTAGTTTAAATAAAAAGGATAAATGGAGATGGAAAAAAATATCTAATGGCAACATTTTAGAACAGGACATTGATTTGTTCATTAATAATCTGAAAAAAGTCTTTTGAAATTAATAAAAATTCAATTACATAAAATAGATTTAAAAAAAATGTGAAATGAAAACAGTGAAAAATAAAAATATAAATAAAGAATGCATTTTTTAAAAGCAGAATACAAATGAAAAAAAGTAAATAAAGTTAAGACTGACTTTCCAAAAAACAAATAAAAACCAGGAAAAGATAATATAATTTAGAGCATTTAGCAGATTCACCAGGAGGATGGAGTCTTTAGCGATATATTCATGTATAATCTGAAAGCAGCTTTTTGTATAAATGAATGAATGAAAAAAAGAAAATGAGCAATAATAAAAATTTAACTAATCAAATAAAATTACATTTAAGATTAAAAAAGAAAACCAAACAAATGAATTAAAAAAAATAAATATCTTTTAAAAGATCTTCAAGGCAAAAAAAATAAATAAAGGAAAGAAAGAGCTGAAAAAATAAGTCCCAAAGTGAGATCCTGACTGAATAAAGGCTCGGCAGAGTTGGAAGAGAAAGTTTCCTGTAATTGGCGTGACCCCTCAGCCAGACGGCGTGTGACAGTAAAGGTGCTATGCAGATGAGGTCAGCTGGGACTTTCAGAGCCTCTTCTATCCGAGGTGTTAACTGCGCCGCGCTGTCAGAGATGACAGCAGCTGTTTATATTTAAGGCAAACCTGCGAGGATAAGGACACGCTGCTCAGATTATCGACTCATCTTCAGACGTTTGAGCCTTCAAGTTTTTGAGAATTTTTGCAATATTCCAGTTTAATTAATCGACAGCTACGGTTGAACATTTAATTTCTTTACAATTCATTAGTAAATGATGCAATAACTGAACTTAGGAGCATAAATATAATTTCTCAAAATTTTCTTTCTTTGTTCATTTCTCGGCTGTTGGTGTGAAAGCTCGCATTAAGTTGCTTAGAGCTCCCCCTCGTTACCTCCTGGAACCACCAGAGGCATGCATAATGCACGCCGCCGCCGCGCAGAGTCCCTCTCATCATATCAAACATTGAACAAAGAATATCAGACATGCAGTATTAAAAACTGCCTCTGATCAATATTCATCAGCCCTGCTGAAATTGTTGTTCCTCTTTCTTTGCCCGATCGAAGGGAGCACTCGTTATAGGGCTCCAACCACGCGCCGACCACGGGTGGCTCTGCAAGTTACCATGGAGACGGCCTCATTTTTCACCGTTGCTGTTGATGCAGGATGTAATACCCGCGCCAAAAATAAATAAATAAATAAAATTGAAAAAGGGAGGGGAGGAAATAATGAATGATGTTGCCTGGTGAATGGGATCAGCGTGGAGAGACCAGGCTGAAATGAGCAGATGACACGCGGAGTGACGGCAGGGAGATTACTGATCTGTGCAGAAAGAGTTGGGAGCGGGGCGGCGTCAAGGAGCCAACAGTCACCTGCATTAATCATGAACGTGCGATTGTGTTTCGAGAGCAGAAGAGACGGTTTCCGAAGGAGAGAGAGAGAGAGAGAGAGTTACAAGTCATCAACCCGCCGGCTTAAAAACAGACCCTGTTAATAATGTGACAGACGGTAAACAGGCTGGTCGAAGCTGCGCGCTTTGTTGACCTGGAATGACTGCTGAACATCGATGACTGAAACCAGCGGATGAATGCAGAGAATGGGTTTTGTCTCTTTGTGCAAAAAAACTCAGCATTTTAGATAGCGATATATCTGTCAGCCCTATCTATTTTGAGATATGAACCTTCAAGATATTTATATCGAAAAAGCAACAATATAAATGATATAGATTTCACCCGCACTCGTCCTGCATGTACAGCTCTGGAAGTTTGTACTTTTTTGAAAATAACTAGGTTTAGGCAAGGCAAGTTTATTTATATAGCGCTTTTCAGGTCCAAGACAATTCAAAATGCTTTACATACAAAATAAGAATTACAATAAGATCAACACAAAATCAAACACAAAATCATTCAAAAATGGCGATTAAGTCTAAAGTAAAATGCACATCATGATCTCACCGAACCCATAATCGTATCGTATCGTATTGATAGACATATCTGGCATAAATATTAAATTTGTTCATATCGTTCAAACCTAATTTTAAACATGTAAAAGTGTGTTTTCTCCAGCAGATCACACACAGTTTTTAACCACTTTATCATGGGGCCTATTTTTTCTGCCTCCCCTCTGAAATTACATAAATAAATAAATAAATAAATAAATAAATAAATAAATAAATAAATAAATAAATAAATGTATACCTTTACAGCTAGAAGGGCTGTATATATTATCTTGGTCCACAAAAAAGCTGAAACGTGGAATTACTACAGAAGGGTAAAATGATGATATGACTTTATTCTATCGATACACTATTCTCAGTGACAACCAGAGGGTAGTAGCCCAACTCATCTAGGAATTAGTAACTTAGTAAATTAATAGACGTTTTGTGTTAGGATTGCTGCTTCCCAGCATGTGCAATCATCTGTACTGCACATATCTAATGCTGCGCCCTGTACCAGGGGCTCTCAGGAAGAAGTTAATTATCTGCAAACACCAACAGGATCACTGTCTTGCAGCCCAGACCCATGTTGCTCCTTTTTCCAGTTTCCATATAAGGTTTTCTAGCCAGCTCCAAACTGGGAAAATGGATTGCACCACTCCTTGTTACAATTGTTTTAATGCTCCGTTATCCATATCCTCTGAGGGATGCAGGGAAATCGCCCAACAGGTGACTGTGTGCATGTGTTATGAGTAAACATGGAGGCGATGTGTGTCTGCTGTATTAATGAGGTTTCTGATGATAGCTGCTCCTCACCATGGCACTGATGGTCTCCTCCCAGTCTGGTCTCTCTCTGGGATGGAGGTGAGCTAGTTCAGGCACGATGTCGTCGTCCTCCAGGTGACGTCCGGGCCTCAGGCTCCTGTGAGAAACACAAACAGTATAAATATTATATAAAATGATAAATGTGAAATGTTCCTCAGCACCTCTGGGTCATGTGAACACTTTACTTCTGTAAAAAAAAGTCATAAACAGTTAAAAAGCAAAACGTCCGGGCTCATTGATCCTTTTACATCATGTAGTCAAATTACGTCTCCTCAGCTGAACAATTCTATGCAAGAAACTCTGAAGTTAGAGGAAAAGTTAGAGGAAAGCGGAAGAGGAAAACATATGACACTACATGTATGGGCTATAAACAGAAATTCAGTTAAAAGACACAAAAATATTCAAAATTAAACAAAAAACAGGGTTATTTAATATAAATTTATAACTATAATCATTATTTAAATACTTTTAAATGTTTGTCTAAAAGTGACCAGTGATAGGTTCAATGTCCATCTAAAAGAAATGTGCTGCTGAAAAATGCAACATGTTAAAATAAAATTTAAAAAATGGATCAAAAATATCAAAGAAATTAAAAAAATAAGAGGGAAAAATTATATATTAAGATATTAAAAATAAATTCATTTATTTAAAATTAGGATTAAAATAAAAAAAATTTGAAATTTTAAATATAATCAAAATGTAAAAAATACATTTACAATGAGAAAATTAAAATGAAATGTTTTGCAAGAGATGCTCCTTACATGGAAGGTGCTATACTGTAGCTGCTATCAGCCCAAAGTGCTACCAGCTCGTCACAGCTAGCAAACACTCAATCTACTGTTCAAGCACAAGAATTTGAAGCAACTTCAGCCAAAGCGGTGAATCAGCATATCATTTATAAATTCAATATTTATATACCAATACAAACAGAAAGCCATACAAAGAATGCAGTAACCAACCTGAGAGCAGACCCGACCACACATTGTCATCACAACTCAGACTAACACACACCAAACTGACAAATTCTGATTATTTCCATTTCTCCTTCTGGCCGCTGACAGCTGGTGCTGGTCCAACCTCTGCTTACAATATCAGTGAAAGCCATGAGTAAAACTGGCCCCAGCTGATAAAAAGCTGCACCACAGGACATCGTCATGATGGCGCACCACTGAGGGTGCATTCAACATGATTGGGAAAATCTGAATTTCCATCTTCCAAATTGTGGATGGACAAAATAAAATAAGTTCAATTGGTTGCACACAAAACATGCTAAAACATTTTCATAACACATTTTATTTAAATACATCTCCAACCAGAGAGGATTCACTCTGCACCAGAGGGTGAGAAACAAACAGCAGCTTCAAGTATCCATCTTCAGGTCTGTACGTGGTCATAAGCAATGCAAATGAATCAAATCTGTGTCATCATCGCCATCATCAAATTTGAGCATCAGCTATTCCTTTAGTCCTTTAATGAGATGGAACAATTGATTTTTACTGCTTGGGTAAATTGCATTTGTCAAATTAAGCAACCAGCTTGGACACCCATTCAGCTTCTTTCTGGTGTTATCAAAATTATGAGTAATTAGGCTAAAGAAGACCAAACAACAACTCAAACTGTTTTCACAACCCTCCAGATCTATGAGGGGAATTTCACCTCCCAGGTTCTCCACCATCACACCCAAACTGGAGCCTGAAACAGCTCTTCCTCCCCTACTTTTCTTTCCTTCACCCCTGCGCTAGTTGCGGGATGAATTGCTCGGTTTGGAGCCACTTGAAAAATCACTTGTTTTAAAGATTTATAACCAGCTCTTGCTCTGTAAATTTTGACAATGAGCCATTTGAGAGCGAGTCAAGTTTCCAGGTAACATGAAAATGGTGTCAGATCTGGAGGATAACCAGTGGAGAATCCAGCCATTACTGTTTCTTAATGATATTTTGCAGAGAAATTATGTGCTGCGAGTGCTTTACGCCATTAAAGCGACAGAGTGAGGCAGAGACGTAATTATACAGCTGTCTATGGAGCATCAGAAAGTCGTCTTGTCATGTGGTAAATGATGAGAAACAACTTGTGAGGAGGCTTCCAGAGTTCCTGACATCCCACAGCCACTCTTGCCCTAATGTCATGCTTTAAGCACGACTTACCACGGAGACTTGAGAACTACTGACACAACGTGAGGCACTTTCATGCCGATGCTCACTGATCATCGGCCCTCTCTGCTCAGAAGTGCAGGAAACTCCTGGAATTTCCAGCATTGCTTGATGTGGAGGCATGTCAGCAGACAGGGAAAGTCTCTCCAGCACCTGCTGCTATACGTCTCGTCTCAACTTCAGCAGCGCTTTCCTCCGCTTCCTGTCTACCTTCATAGCAGCAGATAACGAGGGAAGCTAACGGGGGAGACATTTTCATCCAACTTGCTGCCCTGTAACAGTGTAAGAAGGACAACGCGTCGCAGAGAGATGCACATTATCAAAAGGTTGCAACCCGCCTCACAATTTTGGTCAATAAAAGCTCAATTTTTATTTTTTGCTCTGTAATAAGAGCCATGAATTTCCGCCTGCATTTTATCCACAACCACCACAGCCTTGCTACTGGAGCCGCTGGATGTCTGACTCAACAGGGCTAATTGTTCAGGCTTCATATCATCCAGCAGTGAGAAAGCTGAGCCCTGCTCGTACGAAATGCCTGATGCAATCAAACAAACGAGTAAAAACCTGAATCAGATCGGCTTTCAGAGCGAGAGATCGAGCTACTTGAGCTTGTTCAAACATCTTCTGAGAACTTGCCCAAGTTCATCTGTAGATGTTGGGATGAGGAGCCAGGGCCAGACCATCTGTTACAGGACTCAGGTTTGCTGCAGAGACGCTGTTTAGACTTGTTGCCTATAACTGGGATGCCTTCATGACAGCTCTGAGTTATGGTTAAGACTCTCCATAGGCAGCTGCACTTCCTGTGCATTCACTTTTCTAAGGTGCATTTGTTTAAAAAAATGACAATATTTAATCTAAGAAGCTTCGATTTGCGATAGACTGCCATTCTGAGCAAAGAGACGAGACATGAATAAACCCAGCGACACGGGTTGCCAGTTTGGAAGGCTGTGATCTCTGTTAATGAGAGCAACTCTTCAGAGCATAGCATGTTTCCTGTAGTGGACTGAACACACACTGATACACGCCACTTTTAGAACTGCCAATAATACCCTCCATCACTTTCACTAGTCTGGTGAAAGTGACGGCCAAAGAGTGGCTGCTAAAGGCTGGAGGGAGCGCTCAGTCTCATGTTCAGCTCCATAATAAATAAACTGTTTATATTTGTGGTTGATTTAGCCATAAACCTGAATACATGAACTTTACCTGGCCTGGATTCTCAAAAGTGAGTAAAATACAGTTAATGTGACATGGCCAACAAGAGACATCCTTCCCCGCAATAAAATAAATGGACATATTGTTATAATAATAGTGAGTAAAACTTAGTTTAAGGAAGCAGCTGTAATCTAATCAAGTTTCTACAAGCTGCCTTTGGCTCAAGCGTTGACAGGAAAATTATTACGGGATGTTCAGAGGACAGAAATGAATGTGCTGCCTGTAAAAGCAATTGCAGGTAACCACAGATAAAATCACTCCTCGGGAATGTAGATTTTACATTTTATTATAATAAAATTCAAGGTAATTACATAAATCAGCTTTAACATTATAATAAGTAGGTTTTCATGCTGCCAAAAGACCTCTGAACACTCAGGAACTGGGCAAAGACGATCAGATGGAGTCCTGGACAATCTGGTACCGGGTGTGCTATCGATGGGCAGTGCTACGAACTAACACCACCAACCCGTCAAACAGACATTAAAACTCATTTTGGTATCATTAGATTTCACTATTATCACTATTGCATGCAGCATCATACATCCGTGGCTTGCATTGGTTCACTTTAGCTAAGAGGTGTTGTTTATGCGCTACGACCTGAGCAAAGTGCAGCTGAATAAGGAACAAAATGTAAACATATTAGGTAAAATGAAACACAAAAAGTAGCAGTGGTTGGACAGTGCAAAGAATGAGGACGGTTACAAGTAAAGACAAAACGTAGAGGAGAATACTGACAATGAACGATCCACCAATTTTTAATTCTTTTTTTTCAATTGCTGTGTGCGGTTTTGTCTGTAAAGTGGCCTAAGATGATTTGTGAACTGGCGCTATACCAGGGGTCGGCAAGTTTGGTCTTAGAGGATCTAATGGTTATTTAATCATCATGTGGGACGGAACTAGCAAATACCTGTACTATACAAATGAAGTTGAACTGAAGTGAAAAACAGGATGCAAGAATTTCCCATCCATTGGGGTCCCAATCTCAGACCTGAGCTTATTACAAAGATTACAAAACACTGATTGGTCAAATGAATCGTCAGTTCCCATGTGACTCAGTAATAAGAACAAAGCAGGAACAGCACCATGATCAAATACACGGTGGGTTTGTTGTTGTTTAAAGACAAGTGCAACAAGGAAAGAAACTGCCGATGCCGCCATTTTCCACCATTGTTTCACAATCTTGTTTATTGTGATTTAAAGAAGGTGTTGCGCCACATTTGAGCAGCTGACACATCTATCGCTATCCATCGCTATCGCTCTGCCACCCAGGGTAAGCTAGGGTTGGCTGACATTATTTATCTTTTTTTACTTTAATTAAGCTGCTCGAGTAATTCACAACTTTTAACAGCTAAAATTTTATTCAACTAATTTTGCAAAAAAAAGAAATGTAGAAATGTATTTTTGGAGAACGTTAAGAGAAATGTTTGACATTAGCCATGAAAAAAACATCAATAAAAACAACTTACAGAAACATGCATGTTTAAATGCACACAGCTGGGTTTATAATCTTTATTTACCCTGAAAAATTTATAGTCCAGTGGAAATGTTGAGAATCGGTGGTGATCATGAAACTTCATTGAAAAAACTGAGCCCTTGCTGTGGGTTAGCGTTTGGTCTGTTTGGCGTGAAACTTGCTTCCCGCAGATGGCATCAGATCCCATCGGATTCGGCTGGATGAACACCTCTAATATTCTTCAAGCCCTTCCTAAGCAGGTTTTCAGTTGCCTCCCCTGCTCTGCGATGTTACCACTGTAGGGTAGTGAAGTTGGCAACGGCTGGTATCCAAAATGGTTGAGGTAATGTCAAGTTAATATATCCATGAGAATGACGGACGGCAGGCTGCAGGTTTTCCCAGCAGAACTTTGCATAATAAAATGAGTAGAGTTAACCACTTTACTTTTTAGTGGTAAAGTATAATAAGTGCACAGACTGTCATGATTTACATGAAATCCTACTAAAAGGAAGTATTTGGTGGGGAGGTAGAAAGGGAGACTCTGGGGCTGCAGATTATATCCTGGATTGTCCAAACAGTTCATTCCACTGCATTTCCTGTCAGGCTCCATCAGCAGCTGTGCATCCAGATAAAGACTATTTGTATTCATTTCTCTATAACTCTGTCTGCACTTTCCTAAATAAAAACACCATAGAATGCATAAATCAGACAAACAATGTTTCTCCTGTGCAAAATCATTTGTAAATTAAAAACTAAAAAGGGTAAAGTGAAACTGCACGTAGCAAAATATATCATGTGCACATAGAATGAGCTTGTTTGGTAATATAGTAGCTGCATGTCAAAGGTTTTTGCAGTTATATCCTGAAAAGTCAGAGTAGCAATTGCCACAATCACAAGAGCTGCAGTTGTAATTATGACTCACACAATCAGCAGACCTAACAAGCTGCAAAGAGGAGACGCATTCAGCCGACGGCTATTTTCACCAACTATAATGACAAACTTGCATAGAAACTCACTGCTGCTGTTAAACAGCAAATCTGGGAGTTGACCAAATGAAAGAAAATCTTGGCTGAAGCCTGTAGATTACCCTCAGCTTTGTACTGTAATAGTCTGACTACCTACTTGGAGGAAGACTGCTTTGGGGAAACAGCAATGAGAGCCTGAAAAGTGTGCATGTACTGCTCAGCGCTAGGAGGGCTGCTCTCTTAATAAGACAGCTGATATTACTGTAAGAGCCGGGAACTGTCACGTCCTCCCTGCTAAATCCTGATGCACATCATTGTTTTATTGTTACCTTGCAGGCTCTGAAATGAATTTTTTATAAATTTAGAATGTAACGGTGTGTGTGCATCAGTCTGGGAGACTGGCTTTAAATCAGAAGGCTACAGGAAAGCAGGCCACTCAAAGCATTTTACATCATTTTTAGTTTAAAGACCGTATCAGAATACGTTTAAGCAATGTCAGCTTAGACATTCATTAAATATCTTATTAAATCTGAGCTAATTTCATCTTTTTTAAACATGGTTATAATGTCATATTCATGAAATTAATCTATCCTTGAATCATTTAACCCCAATTACAAAAGTCATGCGAGACTGGTATGTTTTGTATAACCTGGGTGTTTTTTTAGAAGAGTGCCTGGAAAACAAAGAGCAGCAACAAATAGTGGCAGCTGCTGGTGGGAAATGGATCTCATCCACATGGCTGGAAATCTCTCCAGTTGGCCAACAGTTTAGCTTCAATCCTACTGAGGCAGACTGTCTGTCCTACATAAGGCAGCACAGACGAGACTTCCGAGGAGAAAGTGTCCAAGTAGTCTGATCATGTTGTGACGCTTCGCTTGTTCTGAAAACCACAACCTCACAACCGCATTCAGCCGGTATGCAGTTTAACTTCATGCATCTGTGAATATGAAATAAAACATTTCTGCGGACCTTCAGTTTAATCCTCCTCTGTTCCCTGAGGAGAACTCAGATGCCGATTTAATAGACAGCTGTATTACTGACTGCTGATTTAATGGCGGAACAACCGTTGTAGAGCACCGACTATTAAAACTAAGACAAGAAAACGCATGATGGTACCGATTTATGGGATAAAAGCACTTTGAGGGAGAATGTTGGCAAACAAGAACGAAGTGACGCTCAATTATTAACCCATTCAGACCTGAGCATTGTAAAACTTGATTAGCATCCTAAAGTCTGAGTGGCTTCTGTAGAAATTGACATAATATTCAATGTCCACTAAAAGCTTTCTTTCTCTGCCTCTGAGGACATTTTGATAATGAAAAGACCGTGTTAGAGATTTAGTGTTTAAACTACAAGAAAGCTGAAGACCAACAAGGGCTACCAGTCTGATCAGTACGGGTGCAACTCACGATTCAATTCTGTATGGATTCTCAATTCAAACTGATCTTAATTCACATTCAATCCTCTTTTAGTAACAAAACGTGTTGATTAACTCTGTTCCTCTATAAGCCAGAAACAGCTCTGAGGAATTGTTTCATCAGTTGAAAGAAAACTGATCATTTTCATCAAAAACGGTTTAAACATCCTAACATGGCAAGGTTTAACATGTCTTTGTCCCTAAGAAGTAGCTTTGAAAATAGTCAAGGTAATTTTTGGGCTTTTTAAAAAAATAGATTTTTGGAAATTTTGAAACGATTGAGAAACTTCATGAACAAGAATCTCGATTCCGATTAAAAACGATTTTTTTTCCACCATCCCTACTGATCAGAATACATTTTCTACAGCTTTGAGGTGGAAAAGCAAACCTGCAGATTACTGGGAATTATTTCACTCCGGTTAATAAATTCTGGGTGATATAAAATTCCAGAAATGTTGGTGGGAAACCTCCTGATGGGATGCTTAAATCATATTAGCAAATACGGCAAAGAAGTTTCGATTAAACCTTCCTCTGTGGAGTAACAATAAGCAATGGCTTAAATGAATTAAAGATAAACATGAAGACGTTATATAACTCATACCTTACTCCATCGTCTGTAGTCTACTCATCTGTCTGGCTGGATTAAGAAATCACTAGCAGGAAGCGGCTTTACAGCGTTTTTGCTCCATTTCTCTGTCACCTCGTGGGGCCTCTTGTCCCCAATCCGCCCTCCTGATTCCAGGCGGCTGATCCTCTGATCCACCCCTGTCCAGCAGGATTCATCGCACAACTTTTCTAAATCACTACTCACAGCTGAATGCCCTTCCTCTGTTGACTCTTTTTTTCCCCCCCTCTCTCCATACAAACTCACTCTCAGCAGTGATGTTGGACTGCTGTCTAATGTATGCTAAGCTGCTGCTGCCATGGTAACCTCCGTGCAGGATTTAGACCCGGTTCAGGACTGCAGGGATGGTGAACCAGGGGCAGGTGGAGGGGCTGAGCGGCCTTAACCGTAATCCCCGCCAACACACTCCCAAAAAATAAAAAAAATACACAACATTTAGCAAAAACAGAGACAGATGTGGACGATGTGCCACTAATCAAGCGAAGGGAATAAACCCACATCTGCAGGGAAACCGACTGGCTGCATGGCTCTGGCATAGTCCAAATGTTACTTACCACACATAACGTGTGTGTGTGTGTGTGTGGAAGGAGATCCCCACGATGTGTTGGAGATTAGCTAACCCTCATTGGCAGGAAGCGTAGCAGCTATAATGTGGAGCAGACAAGCGACGTCCCCTGCAGCACCTGCCGGCTGATAAGAGCGCAGAGCATCCCGAGAACGGACTGCTTACATGTTTGTTTGTTTGTCCTGAAACATCCAGAGGATTTCTGCGAGCGAGAACGTACGCGTTTTTGTGAATAAGGCTAATGCATGCAGGAGGGTGTGTGTTAGTGTGTGTGTGTGATGACACTGCACGAGCATGAGCATGTTGGTGTGGGTGTACAGCTGTGGTGCTGACGTAAATAGCTGAAAGCTGACCCCCCCCCGATCGCTGGAGCTGACTGAATGAAATCTGAATGAGAGGTTTCCAGTAGTGACGACTGGAGATGGCTGTCGTCCAGTTGCTCTGGGGGGACTGTTTGTGAAGGGGGGGGGGGGACTTATCGGAGGGGGGTGGGGTTGGTGACTGTGCAAACTCGCCCTATCAGCTCAGCTTCAGCACTCAGACACATCCATACCTCCGTGCCCCCCCTCCTCTCTGCATGCGCATACCTCACTGTCATCTCTCCTTGTAACGCTCGTCCACATGCACGTGCACATATGTGCACGCTCAAAAGCGCAAACTGTCTCCTCCAGTTGATAAACCAGCATTTACTGGTAACAGAAATGCCTGAAAGGGAGGCGCAGACATCCAAACACACCTTCTCTGACTATAAACAAACTAGCATGCTCACTAAAGCTCTACCTAAGGTGTGGTCCTGCTCTTAAATAAAACCTTTAACCTGCGATTGGGGGGAAGGTTTGGGAAGGAGCGCCGGCCTCGTGAGGCTCCCTTACCTGTCCAAGATGTCATGGCTGGAGGTGGCTGCGGCTCCCAGCAGTCCCAGTGCTGCGCTCCCCACCGCTGCGGCAGCCCCGCTGCCTGCCTCCATGATACTGACTCACCGCAATGTGCAGCCTGCCAGAGAAGCGGAGAGGGAGGGACGAGGAAGAGGAGGAGGGGAGGGAGGGAGAGGATGTGAAGAGGTAGATCGGGGAAGAGAAAGCCGAGTGAGATAAAAGAAATCACATGTAGAGGCGAGAGGGATGATGACGGGGAGCGCGGGGAGTAATGAGAGGGGGACAGGGCTGTAGGAAGGAGCGCAGAGGGAGATGTGAGGGAGGATGGGAAGAGAGGGGAAAGAAGAATTAATTGTGTAAGTCTGTAGATCCAGTGAGTCATGAGCAGGATTTCACTTCGGTGTTAACACATGGAGAGTCTGGCAAACGCGTGTCAGCGTGGATCAACAGATTAACGCCGGCATCCTACTTCTGTCCAAAAACTTTACATTTAAATAATTTTTAAACAGGTGAGAGTTTTTCAACTCTTTGTCCTCCTGCTCTACTATTTGGTAGAGTCACTTTTTTTGAGATTATTATGAATCTTAGTAAAGAATTAACCATCTCTGCCAATTGATTTGGTAATACCAAAAGAAAACGTTTGCTATCTATCCCCTTGCTGTTTGACTACAAATCTGACCATTTCGCTGTCAGCTATTTGCTAAAAGACATTTGTTTGTATGCTTCTTGTAGGGCTGGACGATTATGGAAAAAATGATAATCACAATTATTTTGATTGATATTGAAATCACGATTAATGCACACGATTATTCATTTATTGTTTATTGAA
>JAVQJG010066224.1:0-19763 GCA_036024015.1 Craterocephalus amniculus | reverse complement strand
ATAGTATAGTATAGTATAGTATAGTATAGTATAGTATAGTATAGTATAGTATAGTATAGTATAGTTTAGTATAGTATAGTATAGTATAGTTTGCTGGGTCCATACAAGCGTTTTACAGTAAGATGCTGCTCTTCTAGTTATTGCCCTTCTGGCGCCCTCTGCAGGCAACACACAGTACTGCATCATATTTTTTTTCCTGCAAAGTAATACAAAAGCTTTATTTTCATATATATACAAGTGACATTTTTATAATTCATACAGCATTAAGGTTGCAAACGACCAGTAGAAAACATGTTCCTCTTCTTCCAGAAAGACAGTAAATGCTACAGTGATCACTTATAAAAAGAGAACTTTCCACTTTTCTGGTTTTTTCTCTTCCTTGTTTGCTTGATGCTGCTACATTCCTGACGCTGTCCCAGGTGCTTTTACTGCATAATGCCAGCATTACTGAGGATACCCTCGTTCATAGACAGTGACTTTGTCTGGTCGGCTGGTAGAGTCCCTCCCGTCTGCTGGATGAATTGCTGCAGGTTGCATTGCCTCAGCTCCTTATTCAGCTTTTCAATCTTCTCTAAGCTTTCCTGCAGAAAACACAGCGTGGATAAGATGTCACCAGGAGGTCATCATCACACACCAACAACCCAAATGTTGCTGCTAACAACTCAGTATTCAGTTTAGAAAGAGAGTTTTAAGATTGAATCTGACAGGCGGGCTGATGGAAAATGAGATATTATGGTTATCATCTTGTCACATGTTATCTCAACAACAGCTCCTCACCCTGCTTGGTTAGTTTTGTTTCACAACATCCAGTTTCACAGAAGTCATAACCTTTGGGTAAATCCTCCCATACTACACGTAAACTGTGATGCTCTGCAGAGGAACAATGCTTCATTATATCTGCTGTGTGCACGCTGTGAAGGCATTTTGTACATTTCGTGATGAATACTGAAGCATACTGTGATCTTATATGTAATGTGATTAAAAAACAAGCACACAATGTGATTAAAAAACAAGCACACATCTGTGTGCATGAATTGAAACATTTGAATAACTTATTTCACTTTTTGCTGTTTGGCAAACTTTGATAGTCTGGAACAGTTTCATTAACTAGAATTGAAAATGGGAAATATGTTGAGATTTTCAAATACTGAGACTTCTCAATGAGATATAAATTGAGAGAATATTGTTTATACTGAGATTATTTTGAGTCAAAAGTATCCTTTTTTGCGATTTCCACAGCTGTATTTAGTTATTTTGATACACAACTACTTATTCAGTCAAATAATTTAGTGCACATGTGCTGTTGATCCCTAATAAAAGTGCACTTTGTTCTCGAGGTTGCAGAATAGAACTTTCGTTCTGGTTACCTGAAAATATAGCGATCTAGATATACATTGTATATCAATATTCAAGGGAAAAAAATGTAGGTATTAGATTTGGTTCATACCGCCGATATATTTTTCAACGAGAATAACAAAAGACCTTTTTCCCTTCATTATGACTGAGTATTAGGAGCACAGACAATAAAATTGTATTATACAAGAATAAAGTAATAGTTTTATGAAATAAAGTAGAAATACTTCAAGAAAAACTTTTGAATTCTACCATAAAAGCTTTTACTATTGTTGTAATTGTAATTGCATTGTAGTAATGTAATTGCAATAATAGTTGCAGTAATATTACCACTCTATTAATGTTTAATGACTGATTTAGTGGTGTAACCTTACGACTATATTAACATCATGGTCTATCTTTTCCCATAAAACGTAGACGTTTTACTTGTAACATTACAACTTTGGTCTCATAAAATTTTTCCCATTATATTGTAAGAGTTCCTTGTAATACTAGGACTTTTTTCTGTTAAAATGAGTTTTCTTTTAATATTATTTGGACTTTCGCTGTAAAATTACTTTATTCTGGGGAAAATATTTTCTTGAAGTGGCCGTAAAACATTTTTATATGAACATTTTTATATGAACATTTTCATCAAATCTTTTAATTCTACATCTATTTGCTAAAATATACAGCTGCATTATTTATATTTGTTTACTATGTATCACTTTCATTCAGGAATTATGAAACAGAAATGTTTTACTTCTGTACAGTGCAGCTATACAAATTATTTTATCATATTTTTCATTTATTTGATCTTTTTATAAAATATTTATAAAATGAAAAGTAATTTATTGAATATGTCCATCTGATATTAAAGCTGTATCATTTACTTTCCCTCTTCATACTGTAGCTAAGGTTAGGTAATTACCTCATGCAGTATATCGGAGGTTATATTTATCTATTCCTCAGTGAGTGGTGGTGCATCAAATGACTAAGTAACAAAGTGTCTTTTTTTAGAAATACATGCGTAAACAAGAAAGCAGCATAGTTCTATGTCACAATGACTTTATAGTGTGATATGAGTTGTACCTTTACCCTTTCCTCTGCAGTCTGCAGCTTCCACTGTGTCTCTGAAAGCGCTGCATCCAGCTCTTCTCCCATCTGCAGCCGTTTGTAGAGCTCTTGTGTCAGAGACCTCAGGGCCTCGTCTGTCTGCTGGCTCTCCACCGGCGGACTCTGTCTCTGGGATCTGACCCATAAGTCCTGCTCTAGGTGTGCAGAATGGGTTTGGAGGTCCCTGATTTCAAATGTCTGATCCTCTACGGACTCGTGGATTTGCTGTAGGCGCCTGTGCATGCCTGTTTGGGACAACGTTTACATATTTTACTGATGAGATGCAGAATAAAATGTTAAAAATGCGACCAGATCTGAATGCTTACTTTGTTCTCGTTCCATTTCTGCCTGTAACTCTTCCTCCCAGTTGTCTCCGTATATCAGCTCTATCTCGTTCTGCTTCAGCCGCTGGTCCAGCTGCTCCAGTTCCTCTGTGAGGTCGGGAGTCGGATCACAGATGGTGACAGACAACCTCTCCCTTTCCATCAGATCCGTTTCTCTCTCCAAAGCTTCAATCTGAGCTTCCAGGTCCTGCAGGATGTTCTGCTGCAGCAGGATCTGCCTAAACGCCTCCTCCTTCACGGCAGAAGAGGGAGTGGGATTCACTGAGATGGGAGAGGATGTACGGGGCTCAGGAGACACCCTCGGAGACGGAGACCAGCCCCGGTTTGGCTTAGTCCTTTTGGGAAGTGTTGAAGGACCCAGATTGAAGGTGAGAGCCTTTTGAGGACCTGCACGTCTGATTGGCTCTGGTTCTGATGGTCTCAGCAGGGCTGGAAGTTCCTTTGTGACGGTTTTATGAGGCCCCTCGCTGAGGCTGGGTCCGGTCCGCTGCAGAATGAACTGGACCTCTGCAGCCAGCGGCCCCAGCTGAGCCAGATGCTGCAGAGGACAGTGGTCAGGAAGCATGTGCCTCTCATTGTGTCGTAGCTTCATGATGAGAACATAACGACCCGTCTGACCTGCATGTGCAGAGAAAAGACGATGACATGAGCAGCCCGACAGGTTACAGGGTTGCTGTGTTTAACATGGAAACTTTATGAATAGTCCTCCAGCTTTATGGATAACTTTCAATGTTTTGTTTTTTCTGAACATTGTCTCCCTTTTCAGACCATTGTCAGACAAATGTTGATTTTTTTGTTTATTTTAAAAAGGTACTTCGCATTGAGCTATATTGATTATTCAGGTAGAGGCCTATATAAAAAGTTTCTGCACTCAAGCTGTGAACCAGTGTTGTACCAAACATAATGCATTAATCCATGAAGAGACAAGTTTTTGTGCATATATAAGTTAGCAATTTCCCTCATTTCCCTCTAGTACTGTCAGTTATTCTGGTTCACGATATAAATCTACATTAAGCGTCTTCATTTCTTAACACTATGAATAAATCCGCATGAATCCACCTTATTTATGAAGACTGACAGTTTTTAAACTTTATAGTCAGAGGGTCATGCAGGATGACCCACCTGATTCAATGCAATCAGTAAAATTCGTTGTGAGAGGGAGAGGTCAGACTAATGTATCACAAAGAATGAACAGGTGAACATAATGCTTCAAAAAGAATTTGAGAAAATATCTGATCAGATTTACCTTTAATCTTTTTATAACTAAAGTTTTACAACTTCCAAATTTACTTTTTTTCCCACTGACACCATTTTCTGACCATTTTCAGAGTAATGTGAGTTATTTGTTTGTTTCTTTAAGCCATTTAACTCTGACAGATAAAGCATTCAAGCATATAAAGGGCTCCTAACTCACCAGATGAACACATAAAAACATGAGCTACATTTTTCTGGCAGTACATTAAAATATGAGGAACAGTTTAATACTTTCTGCATTACTGGCACATGTTTTCGTGACAAACATACCAATCGCTTGAGCAAGAGCGATGACGACATCCTGACAGGAAGTGCTTTGGGAAAGGCCACAAACCACTCGGGCCACGCCCTCCACCCACACCTTTAGCTCCATGGCTCTGCAGCACCTGCAACCTGCAGGTAGACAAACACGTCAGCTGGTCTTACATGAGAGTTGGATCATATTAAAACACATAACTCTTTAAACAGTATTATTATTATCTTTAATGCATCCATGTCTTGTTCTTTAATTTAGCTGAATTTCCGGATGCTGAAAGTGTTGTTTTAATGTTTAATCCCAAAAGTTTGGTTTCATTTGTAAGACTAAATTAAATGAATAAAAAGTCCTTTCCTGAGGTTTGAGTTTTTAACTTTGGACGGGGAAAAGGTTCCTTGACTTTTTTCATTTATTTATACTTGTTTAAGGGTGATTAAATATTTTTTCTTTTTTTAAAATTGAAACCTCAATGAGAAAGCTTATTTAACTTTTGTTTTTAAATGTGACAGTTTCATTCCTTAAAATGGAAGTCACTCATAGCATCGTCAAAAAAGAAAAATTTTAAAAATATTGCTGTTTTGAGTAAAGTCAAGTATGTTTGATCATAAGGCCATGAGAGTTTGTGATTGTTCTTTTATTTTACTTTTTATTTACTTGATCATGCACTGTTAGGTGGTACCAATATAAGGCCTTTATTTATTTTTCAAATGACGTAAATTAGAATAATTAATAAAACTGCTTCTAAAGAGCACACAACAGGACTGTTAAAACTGCAGGACTTGGTTGTGATAAAAACGTTATTAGTTATGCATAAAGCTGAATATTTCTTGTTACCACCTGGACAATAAACCTTTTTTATTGTAAATGATGAAACAAGTAGACAACATTGTGACTTTAAACTCCGTTTTGTAAGAACTACACTCAAATATGTGATTGTTTCAGTGTTTGGGGTAAAACATTGGAACTCATTTAAAAATGGTCTAAAATGTTGTTCTGACTATCTTCAGTTTAAATATGCACATTTACAACATATGAAAAATATTGTATGAATGATCAAACAAAATAAAAAAAACATTTGCCAGTGGTTTTTTGCGTTTTGAGAGTCTGCTGTTCTGTTGGTTTATTTTGGAAAAAGGATATGTCTGGTGTCAATATGAATTCTTCTTCCTGCTCCAATTCTTTCTTTCTTTACATGGAATGTATTACACCATCTGTGTTATAATAACTGTAGTTAGTTTTTTTTAACCTCAATGCTTTAGAATGGAGAAAGGAATACATTAAATTAAATATTTAGATAACATAATGTCTGTCTCTCACTCGCCAGTTGGTATGGTTTACCTACTAATAACAGTAAACATTTCCTGTTTGGCTGTTTAATTAATTAAACAATCCAACAACAGCCTGTTTTCATTGGTTGTATATAATCTTGTTGTATACAGTAATTATATTTTAATCACACTGAATGCAGAGCCATGGCCATATTGTGTCAGTGAATTTCATACTTGTTCAAACCAGGGTCGACTTTATGTAGTTAAAAATGTGTACTGTCACTTTAAGAGCGTGTCAGCAGCGGCCAATCAGATTGCAGCATGATTAATCAAAGAAATCTAGCATTGATTGTGACGGTAAGAAGCTAATTGTCTTAAGAAAAAGGCAATTAAACTGATTTCTGTTGATTTTTCTTCAAAAATAAATGTAAATTAAGTTTTTTGCTCAATACCACTATTCACTAAAATAATATATATTTTTTGTTTTTCGTAAATTAAATTTGAATGAAATTAAAATCGTATGAATTGTTCCTAACGTGTAGTTTGAGTTTGACCTGTTTTTCAATCCCAAGTGTGTCGCCACGAGCTGTTCCACGTTTAAGAACATTTTATTTTGTGTAGTTGAGAGGACAAACGAAGAGCCCAACATGAACTTAACACTGTGTTCTACCGTTAGTTAAGTTTTATAAAGTGCATTAGGCGCGGTGACGCAGCTTTAATTAGCAGTAAGTTAACGGTTAGTCAAGTAAACGGTTGAATGCTACATTATTTCTTTTGGAGGAAGAAATTTGACATTTTATGACCGGACAAGTTATTTAAATGTCATTTCGATACGTGTACTGTAATTACGTTATTTCCGTTCAGTTTGTCTGGTTTTTCTGCGGTTTGAAATTACGTTTGCCATGAAAAAAAGCCTGATAAATTACATGTAGTCAGCAGTTTTTGTATAATTATTAAAAAAAAACAAAAAACCTTTGATGCATTATAAAGTTGATTATGGCTGTCTTTTTAGTATTAATATTTTCACTCCAGTCAAGTAATAGAGGTGAACTAAACTTATGTCTTTCAAAGCCATGAAAAAATAATACATTTTGAGTAGATGATTAGCTTCTCTGAAGGAATGTGTAGGAGGGATAGTGAAGATTCTAGACCCAGTTTGATGAGAAAAAAAAGAAAATAGATGGTGTTTAATTTTAAAGTTGGTATGAACACAAATTGAAGGTCAGGTGTATTAGCATCTTATTTCAAGCCCAATGTTATAAGTAGCAAATCTGGGCAGTTTGACTTAATGAAAATACAAATGAGGCAGAAATAACAGGTCCTTTAATACAAGACTGGCACTTCTTGAGCATTTCTTACATCATTTAACTGTTGTGTTGCTCTAACAAAAGTAAATTTTGTTGTACTTTGCACACAGCTGACTGTGGATCAAGGGTGGCTGAAATGGAAGAAAAGGAAACCTACTGCAAGAATAAAAGCTACAGAACAGCTGCAGGTAATAACTAACTACTTAGTGAACGAATCAATTTCAATGCTGTTCATTTTAATGCATTGCATTACATGTGGATGGTTTGATGACCAAATTTATGCTTTTAAAAAAACAATGTTTGTAAAAAATTGTACTCTGCAAGAAAATGAAATAAAAACTTAAAATATTTTTATTTAAACAGAAAAAATTAATGAATTCTTTACTATTTTCCTGTTGATTGAATTCCTTGATACCAATTTCTTTATTTGAGATAAAACAGCAGTAAACTGCTTTTTACAGATTAAATAGATGTTCATGCATTGAGAATCTTTTTAACTGAAGTCATTAATTGGAGCTGCACACACATTATCTATGAGTTTCAGCTTCACTTGACAGTTCTTGTATTGCAACGTGGTTAGACATTTACATCTAATCATGTTGAAAGAGTCATGTTTCCCTGCTGATTTCATACATTTTCCTCATTATTTTGAACTGTTGTCTCTGATCTGAATTGTTTAATAGAATAGAAATAAGTATATGCTAACAGCACGGTTCTGAGGCTTATGTTCACTCTGCTCTGTCAACCATTAAAATTAAATTCATTATTCAATTTAATTTAGGATATTTCAAAGTCACACAGTTTGTAAAACCTATTTCACTTTCTATACAAAATAGTGTTCTTCAAAGAAAAAAGTTTGGCAAATTCCTCTTGCAAGCAGCAGCTTTGTGCAACGAACTCAGCTTGTATTCAGCTGGTGCCTACCGGATGGGGGGTTGGCTTTGGGAGGGGCGTGTTTGGCTGCTGGCAAGCTGTGTGAGGGGTAGGGATGGTTTCTGTTGAAATCACTGCAAGTATCTGTGTATTCTACTTTGCTCCCATTAGGGGGCTGGATTTGTATTTGTATTAATTACTAAAATACATTAGAATGAAACTAACCTAAATATTGAAACAACTGTAAATGATAATTCTTTAATTGTTTCAACATCCAGTTCACTGAACCAACCAATCAAATGTAGTCCTACTCCCAGCTCTGGCTTTGTGTTCAAAAACAGGAAAAATTATCTGGAGACATCAGGTGTTATGCATTTTTCTTATGCTTAAACCTTGAAATCAGCACTCGAACAAGTAGTTTTGAGTAAGAAGCTATACCATATGATGGAAGTAAGTATTTACAGAACAACTCAAACATTTACCTGAACAAAAAGCACAAAGCTGTCAGATATCTGTAGCACTGATTAACCAAATGAATCAATACTTGTTCTAGAGGATCTTTCTGTCACCTTCTTTTAGTGGAATATAATACTGAATTATTACCTCAACATCCTCAAAATGTATGTTTAATTTTTTTATTTTTCATTCAACTCATCATTTCAGAGAATCTTGGTCCTCATGTTCTATCAGTCATGTGGGCGATCAGAGTCATTTCCATCTGGAATAAAAACTTGATAGAGCTGTAGTTTCTTCTTTGTCGAACAATTTTCATAAATTGACAGAGGAAATTCTAATAATTTCATAAATAATTTGCCAACACTATGAATTGTGTTAAACTTCTGAGGTCTAAACATTTATTTAGCATTTTCCTTAGTCCTAGGAGGATTCCCCTGTGTGATCAGTTTTTAACAAACCATGCTTGTTTGGTTTTAATACCAGCTATTTTAGAGTAAAGTTTATTCTATGTGTTGTTTGGAGACACACGGGTTTACTGAGAGCAGGAATGTTGCAGAACATGCTGACATTCCTGCAGGACTCAGACTCCACCCACACATACCTTCACTCTCTGTTTACAAAGTCCCGCCACTCAGCATCAGTTTCAGTATCACCATCATGCAGAAAATATTCACATAAAAGGATCATCTGAAGAAATCATGCTCCTTTTTTGTTGTATAAAAAAGTATTTTTACTTTTTAATAAGGTTATGTCTAAATTTTCAGTTTCTTTTAGAAATTATGTAACATTTTATCAATGAACTGTACATTAGCTGCTCCCTATAACAACTCAGGTTAACTTATATAAAAATAGCAGCAATTTATTGAAGTATACCTTTCAGTCACAGACACTGAGATGGCATCTGAACATAAATTGATTTTGTTATTAAAAAATCAGTGTATTGATGAATTCCTTTCTAAATTAATTCAACCCTGGTTTAGAAAAATTAAAAATAGTTTTTAAGAGATAATTATCATCACTCTTATGAAGTGATAGTTCTCAGAGATTTGAGGAATTTAAACACTCACCTGCTAGTTGAAGCTCTCTGGTTAATTCAGCTTCATTTTAATGTCTCACTGTTGTGTGTTCAGGCTGGTTGTAGAGCTGGATGACTGAGACCCAAACACTCACCTACACTCCATCCGAGGAGGAGGAGGAGGAGGAGGAGGAGGAGGAAGGAGGCTGTGGAATGCAGCCTTTCTGGCTGCACGGCATGAAACGTGATGTCACTCTGAAGGTGGCCAGAGGTAGTGAGACACATAAACTATGATTTTATGATTTATTTTCTTTTTCTTGTTACATGCAAACTCACTTCACATGTTGAGGGTTTATTTTTAACCCTTAATTTTCACTTATTCCCTCATAAAAATCACCTAAAACAAAGTTATTTTGCTGGTTTCACCTGACACTCTAAACCTTGAACTGCATAGTTTTACAGTATGCATCCATTCATCCTTGAGGGAAGGGTTCACAGTGATGTCATTGTGACAGGGAAACCAGCTCCTCCCACTGTGTGTGAGAGATAAAAACTAAAAGGAGTGGCTCCTGCTGCCATCCTGTTCCCTCTCCAGATCGTCAACATTCCTCTGCAACTTGCGTGTGTGTGCGTGCATGTGTGTGTGTGTGCTGAGGGTCAGCAACCAAATCGAGATTGCATCCTCAGCTGTGTTTAATTACAGCAAACAAGGATAAACACACTTTACTCCATACACCCTTCAGCAATGCTACTTTACATGAAATACACTGGATAACTGATGCCACAGCTTTCCTTTAAATAAGTAGTTTCAACATTTGTGTAAATGTTTTTTATTTTAAAGTGTGGCCCTTTAAGTCTCCCATTCCTCCATAATTCCAAAAAATCAATCAAGAGCTGAAGCTGTTACGACTGGCAGTCTTGTGTGACTTGTGCACGTACATGTGAGAATACTAGTTGACTTTGAAGGCTTCACTTGCAAGACTAAGTACCGTACTTCATTTCTTTTAATGCACCGACTGATTTGGCTTGTTTTTCTGTTTTGGTTAATCACAGGAACAATATCTGTTTATACTGACAATAATTGGCTTTACACACGTGGTTCAGCCACGCAGAATAAAGTACCTCAGTGGTTACACCCACCAACAGGGTTCACATGTACTTTTGTTGTTAACTAAAGTGTATGAGTAATCAAAGCGCTTAAAAAATGCTTCAAAAGTGTGGCTCCATTTTAGCAAGACTGATGCCAACAGTGCCCTGTGCAATATTTGCAAAAAAAAATTGCTATGTCCAGCAACATGACAAATTTGGCAAAGCATCCGAATGTGCATGGAATAAACGTAAGAGCGGAAAGTTGCTCTGTATTTGACTGCAAGAAGAGCGGACCACATCTGTCATCCTCTCAGCATTCAAGTTCGCCCGAGGACGTTGAAAAGCACGAATGGCCAACTTCAAAACGTGCAGCACTGGACCCTGATTCATACGAATCAACAGAGGAGAACGCTGTGTCTGGGATTTCAACTGGTATGTTTACCTTTAAAATTTGGCCGCTACTTTAACTTCATAAATGCATTGCTGTGACCTAAAAGGTTAACCATATCACGTTAATTGGAGAAATTGAGAAGCTAGAGTTTATGGCTCGCTAGCTAGTTGAATCGAAAGCTAACAAATGAACTACAGTAACTGATATTAGCTTCTTTAAAGGAAGACTACACCCTCAGAATAATATGCCTTCATTTTCTACTCACCCTCATGCTGATTAACACTCTGAACACTTTTTTTTATATTTATCATGCAGCCGGAGACTTAGGGATCTTCTCGTTGTCAATCAATTCTGTTACAGTGATGTTGAACGCCGCCCGTTCAAAAAGGTCCATAAAAGTCCACAATAACCTTACAATATTCCTCCATAATGCTCGTCCAATGTAATCCAAGTGTCCTGAGTGGGTAATGTCCATAATTTACTGGAAATGAGAAGATTATGGACACTACAAGATCTGGGAAGACCTCTCAAAATGAGAGAAAGCAGACATGTTGATTTTCCTGAAGAAGAACTGCTAAACTAAAGCCTCCTGAAAGATTTTAGGATCCTTAGTATGCAGCAGTGAAGACCAGACACAGATTTTCTAACTTTTGTTAGAAAAATGCTTTGAGTAGTATAATGTCAAAGCTAAACAATAAAACTGAACGTTTGTTCATAATGTGTAATGTCTTTTTTAAAATTGATTAAATATTTATTGTTTACAACTGTTTTTATCAAATTGGTGTAAAAAAACGTAGCGTTGATGAACCGGTATTGAAGTGAAAGTATCTGTACCAGTATTGAACATTTTTGTATGATACCCAACCCTATTCACTCTACAAATAAATCCTTTGTACAGATGATATATGAATTAATACTTTTATTTTCAGGTCTAACAGAAAGGGAAATCGTCAGTGTCATTTATTGACCTGACACCTCCCTCTGGTGGCAGAATAATGAACTACAAATAACTTGAGCCCCTCTTTTTTCAGTAAATCAGTGCTCCAACGTGTTTTATATATATTCAACATTTAATTATTTTATGCTAAAACAAACAACTTTTTCTAGAGTCAAAAGACTTACATTGTTCAAGGGCTGATTAATCAAGGTTTGACGTTTAGTTGATTGTGAAAAAACAAAACATTTTCACCAGTTCTTTGTGAAATATGTAATTTTCATTTGTTCGTCTTTCAAGAAAACAGGCTCTGAATCCTCATCTGGAGCTTTAGGCGGAAAACCCAATTCTCAGATACTCAGTACTGAACTCAGAAGATGGCAGCGAAGGACATGGCTCAGTTTCACTGCTGTGGATGAATATTAAGTCAGAGAAAGTGAGGATGTAGGTTAGTTAGATGATTTATTTTAAATAGCACTTTTTAAGGGCACACTGGTGTTCATTTAGTTTTGATGTATAGCTACATGTAGGCTCTCACAGCAGTCTTGTACTAATACACCTCCACAGTGGCATGGACAGGTAGACGCCAGGTGACGCTACAGTAACTAAAGTTTTAAACTGAATTCTGGCTCTGGTAGGGAAATTACATGGATTACTATTAATAAGAAGATTTGGGGGATTTAATTTTTGTCATAAACCACAAATCTCATATAGTATTTGCGAAATGTGAAGACTAGCTCTCTGTTTGTTTTAATGTAACTTTAAATGCTTTTCCACACCCCGCTGTAACAGTTTCATTTAGAAAGAGTTGTCTTGTACATGAACTTTGCAACACAAGTTATCTCAATCAGGAGAGACCAATAATGTGATGAGTTACATTTATTAATTTTGTACAATAGAATGTGCTTTGGCGAATAGACCCCGACGTGCAGTCATCTGCCAAGAGGGAGGATGCCATTCATATGACAAGCATCTCCCTACACTACATTACATTATACTTGGTATCATCAAAAGTAGTAGTTTCTTTATTTACAAATGATACCCACCATTGTGGGCGAAGTGATTGGATTGTGTTTACTGTTATGTTTTGTTTAATGTTGCTCACTATAATTTTACCCCTAAAGATTTTAAAATTATTAAAAAAGAAATACTGTAATAAAATGCTTGGCATGTTGTTTATTTTACATTAGGGATTCTCATCTTGTCATGCCATTAATTTGCGTCAGTGCAAAAGGTTGTTTAATAGAACTGATGTTACTCATTATCAAGTTATTTTAATTTTATTTTATTTAGCTTTACTGCTTACAGGTTATCCGTTTTAAATCCCTTGAGCTTTTAAAGCTGGTAAGAATTAAGAAAGCTGGTATGAGTAAGAAATATTACCATAAACATTGTTTATTATTATTCTATTTTCAGCCTGAATGATCCTAAGCTTCCACTGTTCTCAGAGTGAAGGTCACCATTTGATGTCATATTTGTATAAAAATATAAAGCCACAAAAAATTTCAAAACAGAGTGTTTATTTTTTAAAGAAGGTTCAGTCTACATTTGATTTCATTTTAGATCATTACTGCACTAGATATCAACTTGAAAAATAATAAAAAAACATAGTTGATAAAATATTCAAAATCTGAACACAATGCAATCACCACAGTATTTCTTGGTTACTTATTTAAACCATATACACATCTACAATAGTCTCAGTTATTTTCTTCCCTATGTATCTCATCACTGTTAAAAAAATACAACATGAAAGCATTAAAGTAGTTTTGACACAAACAAATTTCTTCTGATATGTCCTGTCTTGTCATAACTCAACGAGTCATACTGTCAAGCGTAACACTGAATGACGAGGAAAAAAAGGCGGGAAAGTAATTTCTGTTATTTCGGCAATGCATCAATATATAATAAAAAATCCACAAAAATAATTAAAACTGCAGATTACACTTTGAAGGACACATAATTTTGTTTGCTCATTAAAATGTAATTTCTGAAAAATAAGTTTGTATGTGTAGTATATAGGCATGAATATGTTTTGATAACAAGAAAAAGAATTATTTCAACTTGACACTTTACTTTTTTTTGGTCATGTTTACATGATTTGACAACATAAATCTTTCTATATTAAGTTACTAGAAGTAATTAAAAAATGTGATTGTAGAAGGAATTCATCCAGCTGCAGAGGATGAATTACTTTGACAGGTTAGAAGAAAACGTACCTTACACACTGCATAAGAAGCTAAATCTTAGTTTTTTTCAACACATCATTAATCATAAACAGTTTTAATGAACATTACTAAAGAAACTTGAAGTAATCTTTAAAAGTAACTATATTAATGTAAATAAATGATTTTTTTCTTTGTGCACTAGCAGTACATTATCATTTTCACCACCTACAAAACCTTTACAATCTTAAAGCTGAAATAAAGTTGAACATGTCTAGGTTATATCAACCTGAAAACACAACTGAAAAAATCTTCTCAATGTAACATTTAATTTTCTAAAGTGAATCCACTTTGTTCTGTGTCAGTATTCACTATTAAACGCAATGGCTTTGTTCTCAGATCATTGTTCAGTGATCTCCTTAACTTATCAACTAGTAGGTATTTAAAAAAAAAAAGATTATGTTTTTTGCCCTTATGTCTGTCGACTGGCATCCTTTTGAGTCTGGATTGTGTTTTCAGGATTTTTTGGGTCCAAACACTTTTTATTGAATTATTTGCTGTGACTTGTTTTATTTTCTGTTGAAAGCATCTTTAAGGCCTTTCAGTGCTTGCTCCTGTGTGATGCTCTTCCAGCTCTCTGGGACATCAGCTGGCTTGGCTTTATATTTTTCAGCAAATCTGTCATTATATTTCACCAGAATGTACTTCCAGTAGTCAGATGCCTCAATGGTGGTGTCTGGAGGAATGTGCCAATCTGGATAATACTTGGTGTAGTCCTTGTAAGGGTGCCACTCTCCTTTAGTGTCTGCATTTCTGAATATGCGAGAACTCTGCACATCAGTTGTACATAGTGTTTCAACTAGGTTACTACTGTTTATATAGCGGAATCCACCAAGACCCTGTGGTCGATGTACAGCTGCTTGATGTTGTTGGTGTTCTTGGCCTCCAGCCTCACAGGGAATTTTACAAAATGGACACAGTTTGCCACAACCAAACACCCTTCTGAAAAGCTCATCCTGTGGTTTGATTGCAAGTTTGTTAAGTGTTTCAGGGACATCTTCAGAGCATGAAAACTCCTTCTGTAGTTGTCCCTTAAGCTCATTTAGTGATGTCAAGAGGCTGTTGATAAATGGGTGGCAGGTAGCTTGTATTGGAAACAGGGTGGTTTGTACAGCCTCGTCTGGTAATGAGATGTCTCTAATCAGATATTCTTGCATGTTGCTGATTAGTTTCTTGATGCTTTCAGCGTTATCTGGCAGTGGGACACCATCTTCGCCTTTTGAGGCCATTTTGATTGCTTCCATGATTTTGTTCACTATATTCTGAAGATTCCTGTTCTTCAGTTTGGACAGTGTTTTTCCCTCAGACATTTTTTTAACGATGTGTCCAAATATCCAGTTCTTCACATACATTTCATAGTTAGAATTGTACTTTTCAAAACTATCAAAATCATCTTTTTCCAACAACTCTGTCTGAATGTTGTACTGGAAAAAGGAACGTGAACTATACTCTGAAGAAGGACTGTTTAAAATCTCATCCACGATGTCGATTCCTAGAGATCTGTTGATGTAGTTTGCTACAGCAGGTTTGACACAAGCCTCGACAAAATACTTTGCCTTCTGGTGGCTTTGATCTTTCTTGACTGTTGATCTCTCTTTATATAGATCAAGAAAATATGACAAGTAATGATCCTTCTTCTTCTCCATCAGAGTGAAAGGGTTGTTCGCTGCCAGAAATCTTTTGTGCATTTCAATGAATTTTGTTCTGGCAAAAGCACAAATATGAAGCTTCAGGTCAAATTCAAAGCTGTTTTGGCAGTGCTTGCTGTTTTGTTTAAGGATGACATCAATTTTGTCCAGAAGGTCCTTTGTGTACAACTCATGATAATCTGTGTTTGAGTTCATGATATCATGTACATATTGTTTGCAAGACTCGAATGCATTATCGGCTACTTTTTGTAAACCTCTTTTAACATCTTTTGTGAAGAACAGATTTATTGTTCTTCTATGTTTTACATGCTTTGATCTAGCCTTAAATGGATCCATGCTAACTTTGTCTAGTTTGCAAATTTGCTGTAATTCTTCTTCAACTTTGCGATTTCCAAAACTTTTCCTAAGCAGGCTTATGATATTTTTTGTTATATCATGTTCTTTTAGGCCTTGCACATTTCCAGTGACTTTGTCCCACATCTTTTCAAATTCCTCTGTCAGCTGATTGTCGGACAGTTTCTGATCTTTGCATTTATTCAAGAGTTTCATCACCTGCTCCTCCATCATTTCAATGTATTTCTTCTGCACTTGTTCAACCTCTTTTGAACTTTTATGCACTTTCAAGGTACAATCCAGTTTTCTAATCACTGAATACTTCATTTCTATTGCAAGTGATCTGATATTGTTGATGAAGTCCATTTTGTATTTCTCTATCAAATGCACATGTACATTTTTCTTTTTGTAGTAGTTTTGAAGCTTCTGTTGCATTTTTGCCTGTTGAATCTCAATTTCCTTTAAGAGTGCAGACGTTTTTGAATCAACAAGATCATTCACTTTTTGCTCACAATCATAGTCAGTGTTGCGGATTTCCTGCCTTTGACTGCATGGAGAAAATGGCTCTTCTGAAATCCCATTCCCAGTCATTGAACTCTTTGGACAAGTTGTTATAGGCATTGGCAACAAGAGTGTTTCTGAAACTGAAAATGAAGTTTTCAAATTTCACTGCTCTCCAGAGGCTTTTTATCCATTCAAGGAAGTCTGGGATCTGTGAAATATCAGGCCTTGTGTCTCCTTTCACTGTTAGCAGAATATTGTTTTTGAAGTCTTCAACAGCTTCACTATACCCAGTGTTCACTGGTGCCATTGGTGGGGTTCCATGCCAGAGTCCTGGAATGTACCAGTTGTTTTTCTCTATGTCATAGTCCAGAATATCTGTGAATGCTTTAAAAGATGGTTGTTTTTCCATTTCTGCTGCAATTTCAGTCATTTCATTAAGTTGGTCTAAAAGGTGTTTCCTTTCTACCATGTTCTTGGAATGAGCTGAAACTCCACCAACACTTTGATGTACAAAATGACAGACAGGCTTTTTCCCTATTTCTTTCATTCGCAAAAATGCATGAGTAGCAATTTGCAGGACATCTTTCATTTCTGTGGAGTTTTCCATTGCAATGTTGATTATGGTGACATCGCTTAAACCAATAACAAAGGTTGCCAGCTGGTTGTCATGCTCATAACTGTCTTCAAGTTGGGCCAGATGTGGAGATTTTAGAACCTCTGTGTCAATGAGAACTATGAAGTCGTAATTCAGCTCATTTTTTAGCTCCTGTCCAACTCTGAGGAAGACCATGTAGGCTCCTCTGGTACATCTTCCACTGCTGACAGGAAACTGGACACCAAACATGGTGTTGAGCAGGGTTGACTTCCCCGAACTTTGAACTCCCAAAACAGTCAGAATCAAAAGTTTGCTTTTCCCACCAACCTTCTGGTGAAGCTCCATCAGCACATCTGACACCTATTTCTCTGGGATGTTGGAAGCATCTCCATCCAGGAGCTCTAAAGGATGTCCATCCAGCAGCATTTCAGCTGCCAAACTAGGGAGACGAGATTTTTCGTCAGGGGTGTCATTTGACTGCGAGGAGAACTCGTACATCAGTCCCATCTCTCTCATGTAATGTTCTATTCCTAAAGAGCTCTTCAGCAAAGCTTGATCTGTCTCTGCAATGCCCTTTGTATCTTTGTTCTTGTATTGCTCTTTGAGTTTGTTTCTCAGTGCAGACAGTTTCTCTCGTGAGTGTGCGTCAAGCTTCAGTTTCATCCACTTAAGGAAAAAAAATATTTCTTCCCTCTTACTTGTAGATAGGTGGTCAAAAAAAATCTTCATTTTCTTTGACATTTTTTTGCAACTAAGGTCTTTTCTGATGTCTTGTTGTTCTTCCTTTAGCTTTGATATATATTCTTCCAGACCTGAGTCACCACCATGATTTAATCTGCACTCCTCTTTTTCTAACTTGGATAACTTCTTCCAGTTTTCGCCCTGCAGAGGTAGTTGTTTTTTCTTGTAGTCTGGTATCTCTAGAACCCTAAGACCTTTCATAATAGCCTTAGCTGCCTTCTTTTGTTCATCAGTCCTACTTTCATCCACAGACAGACCAAGTTCCACAGCTTTTTCAAGCATGTTTTCAATGCTCATCCTGCTAACTGCATGTGCCAACGAGGTCTTGATGGTTGCAGAGAGTTTCTTTGAAAATGCTGCAGCATTTACTCTGTCTTTGATGATCACATTTCTTTTTGGTAAATCTAAGTTGTCAAGTGTTGTCTTGACAGACATCATGTCCTCTTTAGCTCTTCCCTCTTTGCAGTTAACAATGATGAAGAGTTTTGAACTCACATCTTTTAGAGATGTCAGAATCTCTAACTCATCCTCTTCAACTTTGTCCAGGAAAACAAAGGTAGCAGTTGAGACTTGAAACAGAAGGTTGAATTGTGTGAGTGACTCACAAATGTCTCCCCTTAAATTGGCAAATGTCACTGGCTCAGGGAATATATCCAGATTTTCTCTTCCACAGGGAAGGTACCAGCAAACCTCTGCCAGTCCATCAGCTATTTCCCTTTTAACTGCACCTCCTTCCATATCTCTGTGTATGAAGATATTTTGATTCTGTTGTCCACGGCTGAGAACGTGATTCAGCAACTGGGACTTGGATAAACTGCAGTTTTTCAGCCTGACAAAGGAAAAGAACGGCATCTTTGCTTGCACAATGCTGTCTTCAACAAAGCCTTTAGAATCAGACAAATCAGATGGACGCCAGTCCTTGATGATGTCTCTCAGACTCCAGAGCATAAGACTACACTGACTCTTATTGCCAGAGGGAAATATCAGTGGAACAGAAAACTGGCATAATGACATCTTCAAGGCCATTTCTTGTTGCAAGTGACTGTCAGCACAAAGGAAGAGTGCTACTATGAGGTCAAGAACATTGATGTTACTGTCATTGTGATCTGAAGTGTAAAGGTCTGACTGAAAGAGATCACTTTCATCCTTCTCAGAAGGTAATTGTGTGCAGGCTCTGCATTCAGCATTGATCTTAAAAAGTTTTCTGAGAAAATACCATGGTATGTCCTCAACTGATGAAACTGTTCTGTCATATACATTGTCTTTGTTGATCTCCAAGACAGAATGAAGAGTCAGCTTGTTGGGAAAAAACTTTTTCAGTTCCAGTCTCTCCAGAATGTTCAGCAAAACTGTCAAAAATAAAGATGGACACGTTAACAAATAGAAAAAAGTTTTAAAACAATTTAATTGTAATACATCTACTTCCACCTAACAGATGAAGCAAATTATTAGCTCACCAACTAAGGCAAAACCAGCACATACCCCTAACTTTTTGTGTAACTCTACCCACTGCCAAACTTTCAACAAACTGCAAAGTGTCAACAGGGAGTGAATGACAGTCAGCACCTCAGGCAAGGGATGGAAGGAGGAATGGATTTTCAAAATGCCTAAACCACAGAGCTGTCTTTTGAGGTAAATAGGGCTGCAACAATTCATCAACAGCATTAACGATGTTGACTATAAAATTAATTAACGCAAAATTTGATTATAAACATGTCATGTAAGCAACCTCGCTCTTGCAAGATGAATCGTATCATATATCGAAATCAAAATCGTATAGTTCGGGGTGGCTAGCCATCCCTTAGTTATGCTGCCATAGGCTTAGGCTGCTGAGGGACGTCTCAGGGCACTTTTCATCCTCATCTCTCATGTATAAACATATGACATTGCTGCGATTATTAACATATTTTCTTCTCTCTCAGCAGATCTCAGTGATGAAATGTCTTGATTGTATATCTCCTTCTACATACACTGTAGAAGGAGATATACATATATCTCTACCTACACTCTTCCAGTCCTCTTTTTACACTCTTGGTCTCTCACCCCGTTCCCACCACTCTCTCCTCTCCACCGAACCTCTC
>JAVQJG010066222.1:0-46130 GCA_036024015.1 Craterocephalus amniculus | reverse complement strand
GTTAGGCGTGCAGCATAAGTTACCGGGGTGATATACCCCGATCAGAAGTGAACCAGCATCGTAGGACGGAAAACCCCGGATTGAACCTAAAGTTACCTCGATAAGAGAAAATCCGGCTTCGTAGTACAGGCCCCTGGGGTCAATCACAAGACTGAAGAGATGAAGACTGTTTATGTTCATGATGATGATCCTGATCCTTTTCCTCGATTGATTTCTTGTTGGATCTGATCAGGTGAGAACAAATTCAGTCAACTTTTAAAATATGCTATACTTTATTAATTATTTTCACAGATGGTGTTAAAATAGGTGAATCTTGTCTTGTGGTTTATTTATTTATATAAAGCAGATATAAATAAATGTATTTTTGTGAAAGTTGTTACAATTTTCTTTCTTTCTAACACATACATGTCAGTGATTTAAAAAACATAAGCCGAGTCTTACTTTAGTTAGGGAGTATTCACATTCAAACAGTAGAAAGGACTTAGAAATTCTACATTAAAATACAATTTTGTCATTTTGAATACAGTTTTACTGAAAGTGACACAAATATAAGAAATGACCTTCAGAGTACATAAAAGATGTGAGCCTGACCATAGACATAAAGATTTATTATTTATTATGTATTATGTCTATGAGCCTGACTCTTGGTTGTGCTGCGCGCCTGACTTTGTTGGTCCTCCAGTATCCCACAATGCACCGCTGCTACGCTCCGTGTCCACGTCAAAGCTGACAGCGG
This sequence comes from Craterocephalus amniculus, assembly GCA_036024015.1. Classification (NCBI taxonomy): domain Eukaryota; kingdom Metazoa; phylum Chordata; class Actinopteri; order Atheriniformes; family Atherinidae; genus Craterocephalus; species Craterocephalus amniculus. The sequence continues at coordinate 45,394 of JAVQJG010066222.1, read as the reverse complement.
AGCCGACCTGATAATGGCTGCAGTTGAGGTGGCACTTTTAGGGGTTTAGACTGGCAATAAACTGCTGAATAAATGACCAAAACTGTCCGCAGACATTACTAACTCCAGCTAAAAGTAAACGTCTAAGTTAAATGCTTCCGGACTTTAATATAATGTCGCGTAACTCGCTTGTCTTGAGGAATTCCTTCATGCGAACCACCAGCTGTTGTTAGCCGGGTCTTGTGTCCGCTAAATGAGCGTCTGTCAGCCTGCAAAGCCACCTTGTGAAGGACCAAAAAAGAGTGGTTTCAGACGCGTTTATTCAGCATTGCATGTGCAGCCGAGCTGCATGACCGAGCTGACTTGACCACGGCTCAGCTCAAAGCGAGGTTAGCTACCCTGTCCTCTTCGGCCTTGCTTTGTTTTTGTTTGTTTTTCACCCCTGAAGATGTCATCGTGGCTGGGTGGAATCGGCTCCGGCCTCGGCCAGTCCCTGGGACAGGTCGGCGGTAGCCTGTCATCATTTACTGGGCAAATATCAAACTTTACCAAAGACATGTTATTGGAAGGAATAGAAGAAGTCGGGGGTAAGTTTGAGTTCCTGTTTTTTTTCCCTCTGTGTGGCGTCCAGACTTCCCATTAACACCCTGAAATCAGGCTCTTTAAATGCCCACCTGTAGTACATCATACATTTTGCATTCTAATCTTTGAAAACTATTCATTTTTGCGGTCTAATGGGCAATAAGATTCAGGTTTTAACTCTCCAAGCTTACTGTTAATGAGCTGTGAGTATTATAATTGATTCAATCTATAAAAATGAAAGAAAGGTGTTCAAAAATTCAATGATGACAACCGAACAACAATATAAAAGGTTAAGACAGTAGGTTGCTTACTCTAAAAACAAATATTAACTTCAAAAATTCAGCAGAGAAGACATAAAACTCCAGTTGTGTCCAACATTTAAGATAACCATGAGCTGCTGTGACTGTTTTCTAATAAATTAGTGTAGCCTTGTTTTCATATGTCCCTCTGCTGATTTGGTGTTAAGCAGAATATAGCATGGACAAAAATTATGATTCAGCTGGTTTTATCATTTTGAACTTTACATTCATGAAGGATATGGTTTTCAACAAGTAAGAACCTTCCTTCATATTTCAATTTGTTGGTGCCCCTCAACAGATCAGATCATGATAATGTATCAATTAATATTTCCAGTGCCAGATTAGGAGGAGCTTTTTGAATATGGTTATAAAGTGAATTAGTAGAAACATGGCCACACAAACAGCATCCTCTAAATTAACCAGAAAGAAGAGCCAGCTTCAGCTTGGCTGCTTTAACTATCATGGATATACGATTGTTTGCAGCTACCATACAAGCTTGAAGGAGTTGTTAAAAAGCCTAAATGTGCATGTATTAAACATTTGCACTTAAAGTCTGCTTTTTTCTTAACTTCAAATCCCAGAGCTTGAAGCATTTCAACACCTTTAAGAGATGGTCAGAAACATTTTGTAGCTGTAGCTTTAATTGTCTGCACTGCTTTTAGGTTCTTGTGATACAAAAAGTTTTGTTTTCTATTGTTTTTTTCCAACATACACAGAGCCAGTTACTTTTATAAGTCAGATGTACTTTTCCAGACCACAGGATTAGTTGTGCAGATTATACATGATAGTAGTATTGCTTGGTTCAGGTTTTGACACTTTTGAGTATCTGTAAATGTTTACTCTCGAGCTTAATGGTACAGCCGGTTGCTTCTTTTGCTTCCTACTGCTGTCAGGTCTAAGCTGTAACCTGTGTGAGTATATTAAAACACCAGGACTGAAGAGTTTCATCCCATCTGCCTAATTACACCCAGACGTATCACCAGTCTAAAGAAAACAGATAAACCTTCATCAGAAGGAGAACTTTGGCCAGGAATCCAACTCACCACTCAAATACCAAAAGTGTTAATTCTTATCACTGCAGGGAGGAGATTTCATGTCAGCTCTAAAAATATTGGACATAATCTGCGACTTTTGCTTCATTTGTGTTGTAATGTTTGTTGGCTGAGTGTCATGTAAAGGCTGTTGCATCACATTGTTCTAATTGATTGATAATAATGTCGACCTGCTCGGTCATGTGTACCATGTGACAGAACTGTGAATGATAGAGAAGGAAAAAAATTGCAGCACTTTAATGCATCTCTGGGAGGACGGAGTAGGAGAGCATTACTCATGTTGACAAAAAAGAAGATCGAGGGCATTTCATTTTTTCATTTTGTCTGTAGTAAAAAAGCACAGTCATGCTTTTTTAGTCTGCATGGTTTTGCTATTACTTGAAACTTTGAAAGTTGTTTTAGGGTGAGTTATATTCTCTCTGTGTTTATTCCTGTGTCTCTGATTAAATCTCTTCCCTGAACAACAGATGCTGCTACAGAACTACAGGTATCCAATTCCAAGTTGGCTGAAGTTGAGACTGCGTTTGTGTCTCAGAAATCTGAGGTGAGTTTTCTCGCTCACTTCCTCAGTCACCTTCCTCTCCAGACATTTTGACTTCTCACAGTATGACTGAAACTGATATGATAAAGATAGATTTACACTGTTGGAAATGTCGAGTGTTGGGCCCTGATTCTGCCCCTGGTAATAGTATTGGCTTATTCACTGCAACCTCTTACTGCTGTGTGGTCCTGATCAAGTTGTTCTTATGCAAAGCAAAGTGTTTTTTTATTCCATCAGAGTCCTGGAAAAGCTTTCAAAGCTCCCTTACTAAAGATGCATGCACTTATAGTAGTGTATTGCGTTACTACAAATAGTATAATAGCACAAAAGAAATGGATTTATTCATCTATAATATCAGACTGAATGGGAAAACTTTCCTACGTCTTTCTTTCCAGTTCAACAAATTTTTAATAAAAGGAAAACAACTATTAAATTTACCCTAAAATAAGTTGTATTCCCTGTTTTAAGTCAATGTCACTTTCTCCATCTGGATGCTGTAAATACTCACTGGTTTACTAAATGTGTTTTAGCCTGTTCCTGAAAATATCCTCCAACAAATGTGACACGGATATATTTTTTTTAGTAATGTGTGCTTGAAACTGCAAGCATTTAAAAAATAAAGCTTTATCAAAGCTTTGACATATTTTTAAAGGTTTTAGTTTTAGAACGGTGGAAAATGGGCTCAAGTGAACTGAAACGTTGAATTTGTTCACTCTATCGGTTATCGGTTATCGGTGTCTTTGTAATTAATGGACCCATGTCTCCTCAATCCTTGTTTTTTTCAGTATGACAGACTGAGGAAGTTTCATGCAGAGCTGGAGGAGAAGCTGGAGGCATCGGAGATCCAGATTAAACAACAGTCTGCAGAATATAGAACCCTTCTACAGCAGAAAGACGTGCGTTCATATGATTTTGAAAATGCAATGATTTAGATGGCCCATTGGTTATAAATCTGTAAAAATAAAAAGGCGTGTGTGTTTAGAAATGTTTGATGTGCATGTCAAATTGTGTTATCGTAAAGTAGCATACAACTACTGTACATTCATGGTTTGTTTCTCAATCACATCAGCTGTTGCATAAACAGAAGTCCAGTTTTTTAAAGATAGATTCACAAATCTGTTGTTAACAGTGGGTGTGTGTATCTTCGCCCAGGTGGAGATCAGCCACCTGAAAGCTCGGCAGAGTGGGCTCCAAGAAGAGGTTCAGAAGTTGCAGCATTCTGCCCAGTCTTCCTCCGTCGGCTCTGCAGTGTTGCCCATTGCCACGACTTCCTCCACCACAACCTCCTCGTCTGCTTCGACCTTCCTGACGCGTCCCTCAGGGTCTCACCAGGGCTTCCACAGCGATGAAGTCGACATTAGTGACGTTCTTTGGTCGCAGCAGGAAATCAACAGGCTGTCCACAGAAGTCATGCGTCTGGAGGGAGAGGTGGCACACTGGAGGAGAATTTCTCAGGTAAAAGAATGGGAGATTATGTTGACATAGAACAATGTGTGATTTATAGGGATTTAAATGTGTATTTAAAGGAAATTGTCTATGAATTAGGCAAAAGGATTGATCTGTTAGCACAGCAAACAGGGTTTTTTATTTTAATGCCACGTGCATGACTACAGAAAGAGACAATAAGTCAGTCAATGTAAACATTTCTTTAACACTAAATCTGAAAATTTCCAAATACTTTAAGGGCTATTTCATCCAAATCATAGATTTTATTTATTCTCTTTAGCAATCAGATGAAATCCCCAAGAGATCTTTGCAGCCATTTCAGTGTAATTTAAAGCTCATTTAAATCTGTAATTTATATATTACAGCTAACATTTCAATCTTGCTGGTAGGATTAAAACGGATTTCATTTTCAAGCACAAAAAAATTATCATTCTAAAATTGATTCAGTAAAAGATGATGATGAGTTCTCATCCTGAGTTATAAATGTCAGATAAAATTTTAAGATTTGCTCAAATACAACAAATTGTCTGCATGGATGGTTTTCTACATGAAGTGCAGAAGATGCATGTGTAGCTTCTGCAACATGCTGGAAAGAAGAAGGTGAGGTGGGAGTATTTAATTGTGTTTTGTTTATAGTTTCAACATATTCAGCACACTGTTCCTTTAAGTTTTATATCATACTCTGTTTTAGGCATCAACGGCGACGGGGTCTGGTAATGGTGATCAGGGGGAGATTCTCAAACTTCAAAGGACTATTAAGGTGACATGCAGTCTCTTTTTGTTTCCACTGTAAACTATCTTGAAGATAAATGCACATCTTCCATAACGTAATTAGACAGTAATGATACTTGAGGTTATATCTTTGTTTTGTGGGATCAGGAGCTGCGAGATGAGATGAGTCGTGAGGTGGACGAACACCAGCATGAACTGGCAGCTCTGCAGGACGCCCAGAGACAAAAGATGGCCGACATCACCCGGCGTCACAGAGAGGAGTTAGCAGAGTATGAGGAGAGGATAGAAGAGCTGGAGGAACAGATTCATGGTGGTAAGTTTAATTAAGGCCTTTCTTGCAAGAAATAGAGAAGAAACTATCATTTTAATGGCACAGATAATTTTATGACCAACAAATAATATTCTTCTCCAAATCATCCTCTGTAGGAGGCAACCAGACCAGCTCCTCATCAGATGCATCCAAACTGCTTGAACTCCAGAAAACCATCCAGTCCCTGCAGGAAGCAGCAGAGCAGCATGAGAAGCAGCTTGCTGAACTGTCTGCAAACCTGGAGGACGCACGCAGTAAACAGGCCTCACTGCAGCTGGAGAAGGACGAGGCCCTGGAGGAAAATGCTGGACTGCTGCAGAACTACTCTCGGCTGCAGGCCTCTGTGGATGAACTCCAGACACGAGTGCAAGGACAGCAGGAGAAAGCTCTGCAGAAAGTCCAGCTGGAGCATGAGATCCAAACTCTGAGAATTAATCTCTCTGGTATGTTCTGCTTGGCCTAAACACAAGGATTTAATCCTTTTTCTTGTTTCAGTAAGGCTTCGTAATGATGTTTTATCAATAGCAGATTAATTGTGCTACTTTAACGTTGTATTTTATTGTCATAAACTCACATAAAAAAGATTATTTTCACCTTGTCATACTAACATATTAACATATTATTAACGTATATACATATTAACCAATTTTTTTACTTTCCAGCTGCAGAAAAAGAAAATGAGAGACTGAAAAACCTGGCTGAGGTAGGTCTGTGCATATTCAAGCCATATGAAGATAAATGTAGATAGAGTTTACATTCAGTGATTTAGCAGATGTTTTTATTCAATCTTAAAGGAGAATTTAGCTTTTTTTCAACCTGGGATCTCTTTTCATCTTTCCTTACATACATGTGACACTTCAGTGTGGAAAAAAGCACGTTTTTAGGGCAAACTGAGGTGGGCGAACTTAAACTTAGACGCAGCGCCAGCTGCCCAATACTTATCATTAGCTGGGCTGCTAGCTGCCTGCCCTGCTAAATACTGGAGCGATCTTGAACGTTCCTTTCTCCATCACTAACATGTATGAAAGGAAAGATGAAAACAGACTGCAGGTTAAAAAAAAGCAAAATTCTTGTTTAAAGTAAGACAGTAACATTCAAGTTTTAGTACTGCAAACTGTTAAATAAATTTTAAATCTACAGTGTGTGGAAAGCATGTATCACAAAATGACACTTTAAGAGAGAAAAAACACTTCAAACACTTCTAATAATTTTAATAATGTGAATTTATAGGCAGAACCAAAGGAAGAAGTTGAGCATGCAGACATCTTGGAACTAAACACCATTATTGGAACATTGAGACAAGAAAAGGAGATCCTTGAACAAGAAAAGGTTTGTTTACCTGATATTACCTGGCTACTCTAATATCTGTAATAGCTTTACTATGTAGGTGCGTAGTTACACAGAAAATCGCCTGAATAACAAATCTACAAGTTTGCTAAATGTTTCGTAAAAGAATTCTTTTACTTAGTAAAGAAATCCCCTGAACACAGTCTCAAAAGCTGAGTGTTGTTTTTTTCTTTTTGTCCGCAGCTTAATCTGCAAGAAAAGCTGAAAGTGGCAGCAGATCAAATGGTTGGTAGTAAAGGAACCGAGGCTGATGATGTGGAGTCTCTGGAAGATCTGAAGGTTGAGCTGGAGAGAAGAGAAAAGGTCCTGAGAGCCACAGAGGAGGAACGGGACACACTGATGTCTGAGCTGGAAGAGCTGGACCGACAAAACCAAGAAGCAACACAGGTCTGACCGACTTATATAATCATTATTCAAATATCATTTAACCTTTTTTCTGACATTTCAGCATCTTTTATGTTCGTTATGTGGATGATACTGTAGTTCCACTTTTTAGGATATTCAGTAATTTATTTATGTTTTTTCTAGCATGTGATCTCTGTGAAGGAGCAGCTCTCTGGGCAGCTAAAGGAGGCTCAAGCAGAGCTGATAAAAGTAACTTCAGAGCTCAACAATACCACGAAGCAGAAAAGGACACTAGAGCAAGAGCTTGAGACTCAAAAAGAGAAAATCAGTCAGAGTGCTTTCACCCTGAATGATCTGCACATGAGCAAACAGCAGCTGGAACAAACCGTGAAGGAGCTGAAAGACAAACTGGGACAGGCACAGGAGCAGAGCCGGGACGCTCGTAGAGAGGTTGCAGAGCTGAAGAAGATGCTGCAGGAGAAAGAAGAGCACTTATGTGCTGCTAAAGCAGAGCTGGATCTAGAAGGGGGAAGAGGAACTGAGGGTCAGAGAGCCACGGAGCAGCTGGCAGGCAAGGAGAGGGAGTTATCAGACCTCAGGAGAGAGCTGGATGAGATGAGAAGCTCGTATGAGACGATGAAATCTGAGGAGTATGAGATAAAAATGGAGAACAGGAGGTTCAGGGAGGAGAGTGAGGATGCTTTGAGTAAAGTAGAGGAAATAAACAAGCAACTGAAGGAAAACCAGGCTGCTCTGAACAGGACTGTAAGGGAGAAGGATACTCGCATTGAAGCTTTAAAGCTGGAGAAAAATCAGCTTGAAGGTGAACTGTCGCAGGCTGAGAGGACGCTGACAGAACAGGTCAAACAGTACCAGCAGACCATTGAGGAGCTGACTCGAGCTCGGTCGATGGACGCCTCGGCTCTGCAGACCGAGCACGAATCTGCAATCCAACTTAACCAAAAGAAAGACTTTGAGATCGCTAAGCTGAAGAGAGACATTGAGCAGCTGGCGTCCGACCACAGAGACACCAACGAGATGCTTTCAATCACAGTCGCAGGACAGAAGCAGCTGACAGATTTGCTCCAAGAGAAGGACGCCTTCGTGGAGACTTTAAAACAAAACGCCGCAGATTTACAGACAGAGATGGAGAACAGCATTTCTGTCCTGACTAAGGAAGCAGAAACTCTTAAACAGGCTCTGGAGGAAAAGGACAAACAGGTCAGTGGCATGAAAGAGGAGAACAGCCATCTGAAAGAAGAGATTGATCGTATCAGGGATCAGCAGAGCAGACCTCAACCTCTGGCTGAGCCCAAGACTCTGGACATAATCACCGAGCTGGAAACCGAGATAACTCAGCTTAAGTCCTCCAGGAGCTGCTTGGAAGAGGACATTCAGACTGTGAGGAAAACCGTGGAGGATCAGCAAGCTTCTCTCATTTTGTCTCAGCAGACTCTGCAGGCTCAGCAGGGTGAGCTGGAGCAGGCCCAAGCCCGCCTCCAGCAGACCACGCTCAGCTACGACAGACTAATCATTGCCCGAGATGAAGAGATAACCCGTCTCCAGCAGGCGATGGATCGGTTCAGCGAGAGCCAGGGCCGTGCCGACTCCCCGCCAGTGCAGGGCGAGGTCATCCTGCAGGAGGACAAGACGGAGTCTCTGAATCAGGAGAACGGCAACGAGAAGCACGACCTGTCCAAGGTGGAAATAGAGAAGCTGGTGAAGGGCATCAAGGAGAAAGAGACCGAGATCATCCAGCTGAATGAGAAGAACCTCTCGCTGACCAGACAGTTGGACCAGCTGGCAGTGTCTCGGGGCGAAGTGGACAAACTTTCTCAGATTATCTTGCAGAAAGATCTGGAAATCCAGGCGCTTCATGCCAGAGTGTCCATGGGCGGAGGACACAGCCAGGATGTCCTGTACTTACAGCAGCAGCTGCAAGCATACGCTGTGGAGAGGGAGCAGATGCTAGCCGTGCTAAACGAGAAGACGAGGGAGAACAGCCAGCTTCGCTCTGACTACCACCGCCTCATGGACATCATGGCGGGGAAGGAAGCCGCCATTCTGAAGCTTCAGCAGGAGAATCAGCGGCTCGCCAACATGAGCGACCCCTCAGGAAGCCAAGAGATGTTCAAGGAGACCATCCAGAACCTGTCTCGAATCATCCGGGAGAAGGACATAGAGATCGACGCGCTGACGCAGAAGTGCCAGACCCTGGTGACCGTCCTGCAGACCACGGGAGGAGAGTCTGGCCCCGGCATCGGAGGCGTCAGCAGCAACCAGTTTGAGGAGCTGCTGCAGGAAAGGGACACGCTGAAGCAGCAGGTGAAGAAGATGGAGGAGTGGAAGCAGCAGGTGATCACGACGGTGAAGAACATGCAGCACGAGTCTGCCCAGCTGCACGAGGAGCTCGTCAAGCTGCAGGGCCAAGTGTCAGCCGACAGCGACTGCAGCTCCAAGCTGTCGGTGGACTACGCTCGACTGATCCAGAGTTATGAGCAGAAGGAGAAGAGGCTGGGAAGTCTCAGCCTCGAACTGGCTCAGGTGCAGCAGACCATCACACAGCTTAGCACCACTAAGGATGTTCTTCTGGGTAAATTAGACACCGTAGCACAGACTCCTGAAGCCGTAGTGGCTCAGTGTAGCAGCCCTCCTCTAACAGCTGATGCTCCCACGCACCAGAGTGCCTCGCCTGTAAATAATGACAGACTGCTGGAAGAGCTTGAACGACTGCGAGCGCAATTAACCGATAAAGAAAACAAGATCAGGACTCTTCAGGAAAACAACCACAGACTCTCCAACTCGGCTTCGGCCTCGGAGAGTGAACACAGAAGTCAGGCGGAGGAGGTCCGGCAGGTCAGAGACAGGATGGAGTCTTTGCAGAGGTCGCTTAGAGAGAAAGACTTGCTCATCAAAACCAAAGGAGACCAACTCGTCCAAGTGAGCGAGACTCTGCGCAACCGCGAGAACGACAACGAGGTGTTGAAGCAGGCCGTGACCAACCTGAAAGAACGGGCGCTCATTCTGGAGCTCGATGTGAAGAAGCTGAAGGAGGAGAACGAGCTGGTGGCTGCGCGCTCCCGAGAAAAAGAGTCGGAGTTCAGAGCGCTGCAAGAAACGAACATGCAGGTCTCGCTGCTGCTCAGGGAAAAGGAGTTTGAACTGAGCGCAGTGAGCGAGAAGGCCGCCACAGTGGAGAAGATGCTGAAAGACAAAGAGCAGGTCAGACAGCTGCATCTCTTCTCCCTTTCTCTTTCATTTATTCAGTTGTTATATGATTATATATGATGTTTTATACGATTTCCTGTGATCATGTGACATAAATCAGGGTAAATCAGGTGAGCTGAACCAGCTTCTGAATGAGCTTAAGTCCATGCAAGACAAAGCCGTGATGTTCCAGCTGGAGAGGGATCAGATGATGATGGCGCTCAAACAGAAACAAATGGAGACCACTGCGGTACAGACGGAGGTAAGAAAAGAATATCCTCGCACTATTACCCCTTTGTTTCTGTGGGTTATCCCACTTTATGCATTTCATTGTCCGTTACAGCTAGCACTTACTGAAGTTAAACACAGCAACAGGTTAAATAAAAGGTGTCCACCACCTGCAGTTACTGGTCCTGTAATTTTCCAGAAACTCTGCTTCCAAGCTGTTGTGTTTTACCTTTTAGCATGTAGCGGTAATTTGTGACCAAATCTGCAGTTTTTTTTAAAAACTAGGCCCATTGTGGAAATTTAATTGTAATGGCTAATGATGAACACAATAAACACCTTTTTCAGATCAGTCCCCTCAGCTTCACCCACCTGCCCAAAACAACTACCATTATCACATTAAAAGGCTTGGCTGGTGGCACAAAAGCACATTTACTGTATGTTCATTCAATCAGTACATTTACATTGAAATACTGTATTAATTTGGTAACTTGTCATAAGATGCAAATACATATTCCTCTAGTCGGTATCAGTTAAATGTTCTCATTTTAAAGCCTAAATGTTTCTTAATCATATTGACAACACATTTTTGTTAATAGATTTATAAAAAACAGGAATGAGAAATCACTTGTAATTAGGTTTACGTTAAAGTCCTTTTACCAGCGGTAATGTATTGTAACGAGTAATTAACACACACGCCATGGGTGTAATTTCAGGAAGTGATGTTGAAAGCATGTTTTGACTCTGAGGCAGAAACAAACAGAACGGATCTTTTACATGAATAGTTTGCTTTAAAGTTCTGCCAGAGGATTTTCTTTTGAGCTGTTGAGCTATTTTATCATCTCCAAATAATGCAGGAGAAAGTGATTAAAACCGGCCATGAGCTGATAGAAAATGAAACTTAAAACTTTACATAAGTATTATGTAATGATGGATATCCTATTAAAAATATGATTAAATGAAATAAAAAGATTTTAAAAATTGATAATTTCAGGTCTGATTAATTATGAGTTAGCTCAGGACACTCATGCAATTAATCGTGATTAAAAATAGAATTTACTGAAAGCACTACTTGTAATAGTTTGTTTTAAACAAATTATATTTGCATCCAAAAAAGCTCAACGTTCACATTTTCACAGGCTGTTAAGAGTCCATCCATCATTTTGTTTCCATGTATTCCAACAAACATGCTGCAGTGGACACATTTAAGTCTGTAAAAGATTAGTAACTCTTTGAATAGCTCTTCACAGCTGATGGTGTTTCTGTTTTCAGCTGCAGCATGTGAGGGACAAAGAACAGCGGCTGAACCTGGAGCTGGAACGGCTGCGTAATCATCTGCTGGAGATTGAAGATTCATACACAAGAGAAGCTCTTGCTGCTGAGGACAGGGAGACTGAACTACGCAGGCGGGTCGCACTGCTGGAAGAGAAGCTGGCCACATCCTCCAATGCTGTGGAGAAATCCAGGTTTGCAAAAAACAAGCATTTCCTCTATGAAGCCATGATAAGGGCCATTTCACAGTGATTTTGTGGGGAGGGAAAAAGTAATTATTATTTAATCCCTTGTACGTTTCTGCTTGTATATTCTGGTCTCTACAGCCAACAGGCCAGCATGCAGGTGGAGTCTCTGCAGGAACAGCTAAGTGGGGTGGTGAAGCAGAGAGATGAAGCACTCCTCCAGCTGAGAAGCTCTCAGGAACAGGTCAACCAGTACGCAGTGTCACTCTCCAACCTGCAGATGGTGCTAGAGCAGTTCCAGCAAGGCAAGTTGGCAGAAACATGATTATTTCTCAGCTGTTTATGTGCAGCTATGTGATATTTTTCCTTATGTTTCCCCAAATGGCTTCTACTTTAAGAAATAAATGTTATCTTTTAGTATCATATGTTTTTTCTATTTCTTTCAGAGGAGAAAGCGATGTACTCCGCAGAGCTGGAGAAGCACAAGAGGGAGAAAGAGGAGTGGAGAAGAAAAGCTCTCAGGCTTGAAGACCAAGCATCAGCTCTGCAGGTAAATCAGTCATTTACAGAGGTGGACGCATCTCTTTAAATGTAATTTCTTATTTCCGTCTTCCTTGCGTTTCTGCTGCAGATAAACCTGGACGAAGCCAACGCTGCTCTGGATTCAGCATCTCGGCTCACTGATCAGCTCGATCTGAAGGAAGAGCAAATTGAGGAGCTGAAAAAGCAAGGTGAGGTGCAGCTGAGTGCTTCTACCTGCCAACAGCTACACTTCATCCTGAAGCTTTCTTTCCAGCTATAAATATTGAAAGGGGATGGGCACATTATGAGACTGAAGTCCATGTGAATGCGAGCTCTTCGGTTTTACAGGAAAGTAAAGGCCTTCATGAGCTTGTGAAAGAAAAAAAAACAGTATTGAGGGCATCTGGCTTCTTTAGTCTTGGCAGGCTTTGAGCAGACATATGTCCTTATCATATGCGGATTTAACCCCACTTTGTCTCCATTTTTAATTTTTATGTCTGTTTTTTGTCACGTTGAGCAGATATCGCTCTTGTCCCATGTGACCATTACATCACAGCAAATTCTCAGACTGTTTGTTTTTGTCGCCAGCTCTGGCTGTTCAGGCTGTATGTGTCCAGTCCAAGTATAAGCCTTTATCTTTTTTTTCCCTTTTCATGTCAGTCATCTAAATGAAAGTCATACTACGTCTATTAATAGCTGATTAATTGTAAGATTGTGCTGAACATCAATCAGAGACTAACTTGAGTATGCCTCAGCTCTAGTTTGTGTCTTTGGAAACTGAATGTTCGTCGCCATCTCGTGACACACATTCAGAGTTTAATGCATTACTCTGTGTCAAAGTTTTGAGAAATGAATTTTAAAAACCGATAAGGTGCTGTGAGAATAAAATGATTTAATTAAAGTTACGTGAAAAAGCCAGATAATGCATTTAGCGTGGATGATGTGGGGCTTAATTTTTGCGATTGCAGATCTTAAATGTTGAAGCTTGAATGTCATGAAACGCGTCTTGTTTCTGCTTGTGTCGCAGTGGATGTGAGGCAGGAGATGTTGGAGGAGGCGCAGAAGAAACTGATGAACCTTCTCAACAGTACAGAGGGAAAGATAGACAAGTAAGTTCCTCCACCTAATTAGATTATCATTAAATCATTTATATCATAAATGTTTACTCAAAATGTCCAAGTCAAAAACAACAAAGCAGCTTCAAGGGCTTGTAGAAAGTTACTTAGATAAAGCTTTAAGAAAAAGCTATCACATTAATGCCTTAATAAATATATATAATCCCTTGAAATTGCTGGAAAATTTGGGATACAAGAGCTTCATAGGATAACAAAAATGATGGAAACAAGATATATCCATTGATCTATTGCAGTTTTTTACTTTGTGTGAATAAGCTGCTACCACTTGCCTGTTTTAAAGTAAACATTTGATGCAGTACTGCTGCATAAAGAAAGAAGAACTCTTTTAAAAGCTTGAATGGTGCCATTGTGGGATTGTTTATTTGTGCTGTCCTGCCTGCAGGGTTCTGATGCGTAACCTGTTTTTGGGATATTTCCACACACCTAAAACCAAGCGTTCCGATGTGCTGAGGCTCATGGGAAGTGTGCTGGGACTGAGCCGAGATGATGTTGATAAGGTGAGGGATCACATTATTATGTTTTAGGCAGCTGGTGTTCATTTTGATTCAAATTGGTGAGTGACATTCACATAGTTTTGCCATATGTGAAATAAATGCAAGATAAATAGCTGGACTAATGGAAACCCAAATACAATGTCTTTGAAGTATGACTAAGTTTTAACTTGTTTTATGGCTCCTCCTTCCTTTTAAAATCTCATTATGCACAGTAAAATGCAGACAGGATTTATTCATTGCCTGTTTGCCAAAATCATGCAGTATGTGTCCATGTATAGAAGTGTATGAGCATCCACTACAGTACGATTAAATCATTTTATTATGTTGAATAACTCTTTTGCTGAATGTTTTTGTTATTAGAAGTTAATTGAACATAAAATTAGGCATCAAAGAAAATATTTAATAAAAGGCAGATATACAGTATTGATCATAAATTAAACAATTGACATGATAGATTTTTATAGTCTGATAAGGTAGTGGTCCACATTTTTACATCAGGACATAAAATGGTATATAATGTGGTCAAAATTTCTCCAGCACATTTTTCATCTGAATTAAAGTTATTGATGGAAATATCTGGTACTATAGAGGTGTTTCTGCAGTTGCTTACATATCTGATGCAAGCATAGTCATTTTCGATAACAATGCCAAACACAGCTGCCGTTTATAAGTTGTATTACGTTTATGAAAGATGACTGTTAAAATGAGGCAATGGATGAAAAATCTAATCTGTCGGTATTAAGTGCCTCAAATCTGTTAATTAGAAGATTAAATCTATTTTCAGTTTGCTGGCAAACTTTTATTTGGCCAAAGATCAGACTTAATGTTTTTGGTTACTCAAGTCAACTCTTCAGGGAGTCGAGGCTCTCAGCACTTTTCTCTTGGATTGGTAAAACTCGTGGCTGGCTGATAGGAAATTCAAGCCATGCAACTGTTTGCTAATTTTAGAATAAGAAGTGGAAAAATCTGGAAACTGCTGAACAGACTGTGTCCTGAAGACCCTTTCATACTGGTCAAAAAGCAACAAACAGCTAACATCTGGCTTTTAAGAACAACAAGAGTTTGATTAGCATTCAGTCCTACGTCGATTGGCTCCATAGTACACAAGGCTATTTATTGCTGCACTTTGAGCTACAAAAGTAGGCTTTGCTTACTTTCTCTTTACAGAAACACATTTGTCAACTAAAATGTATAACATGGAACCACTGACAACAACCTTTGGACAAAAACAGACAACCACAGATTGATTTTCCATCTGTGTGACGACTGGCGGCTGAATCTCAGTCGTGCTGTGTGGGACTGACATCTGCTATCCTATTAGAAACATCTAACCAATCAAATTATTTCACAAAGTTGTGTTTATCATTTACTATGGTCCATCACATCCTGCATCCATTAATGTTGTTGCTGTTACAGAGTCATCATCTAGGAGTAAGCGGTACTTTTTGAACCAGCCGTCTGTGTACTGCAGATAAACCCATTACTACCAGCAGCAAGTCAGGATATATTTAACCAGTTTTTTAACAACCTTTTTTTACTGCACAGCAGTTTATCTTACTTAATAATTCTAGTTAAAAATGAAGGTTATAGTTTAAATCACATCCAGTCTGACTGGAGGCCAAATCTCATTGCATTTTACTGTTTATAAGCACCGTTCCAGGTCGCTCTGACCGTGAGACAACAAACTTTTTTGTCACATTTTGAAATAATGAATTATGTAAGCTTGTTCTTCAGAGACAGTTCAGCCACCTTAAAAACTGTCACTATCCAGCACTGTTTTTTTTTTATAAGTCCAGCAGCCACTGAAAATCCTCTCTGGGCTCAGCCCTGAAAACGAAAGCATTTTTTTATCCAGAGTTTCTGGCAGGAGCCCTGTGGGACTCCATCCAACGATTCCAAAGCATATTACCCAACACTCTTAAAGGAAAACAGATACAGAGTGAGAGGCTAATGAAATAGCAACTCTTTAAAGACCCATTTTTATTAATGTCTAAGAAAGTTCTATTTTTTTTGTCGTTCTTCCCTCATCATCCTGTTAATGCTATTTAAAATTCCACTTTACCACGGCCAAGTGTCCCACAACATCAGCAGACTTTACAGAAACGGTTTCAGTGGTGCAGCAATTTCCCCTCTACTGCCTTTAAAGCTGAATGCTGTAATCCATACACTCTGTGCGAACTGCCAGGGAAATGACTGCGACGATTAGGGAGTGCGATGGCTAAAAATTTATTTTAGAAGTATCGACCGTCTGCAGAGAGTTAGACTGGCTGCACATCCGTTTAATGAGACACCGGGTCCAGGAAATCATTTTCCAGAAGGTGGTGGCAAACTAAGAAAAGAAACTGAGAGCATTTAAAAATCAACCAAAATGATATGACTTCCTTGAAACAGAGAAACCCCCCCTAAACAAACAAAGCTGGTTTTTAAAAATAACCTAGAGAAAGAGTCAATGATTTTTCTTTTTTGTGTTTGATAATAACACATGAAGTGTTGAAAGAGAAATGTTCCTCTTAAAAGTCATACAGGATTTCTCTAAATTTCCTTACCCCCCATCTGCAGATGTTGGAGGAGGACAGACGGCCGGGTGTTACTGGCTGGGTGTCCAGTTGGCTGGGAGGCAGAGGAGCACAAAGTGTCCCAAACACTCCACAGAGGCCCACCAGTAGCCAAGACCTGAACTCTGTAAGACAAAAACAAGTTGTTGTCACCCCCGTTGTTGGTGTTTATAGAGCAATATAAGTAGTACTACACAGACATAACAGATATACTGATGTGTTGTCTGTTTTTGATTAATTCCTCTTAAGCCAATTCTCTACCAGAAATGTCTCTGTATGGATCATAAAATCTCTTGAAATTAAAACTCCCCTTGCTGTTGCAGTCCTTCTCAGAGATGTTTGTAAAGTTCTTGGAGATCGAGTCGACCCCTTCACTGCCAGCACCAAAGCTTCCAATCCATGACATCAAGCCTCTGAGCGCTCCGCCTCCAGGAAGAAACAGTGCTTCTGCTTCCACTGCTGCGGGTAAATTATCCAGCAGACAAAAATCTGATGCTCAGAAAGGCAACATTTAGTTTTTTTTACTGACTTCATCCAAAAGGTCCAACCTTGTTTAAGCTAAAGCCTCTCTCTTTGTAGAAGCTCCAGCAGGCAGCAGGCGAGCCGGCGACTCCAATCCTTTCCTGGCCCCTCGCTCTGCAGCCGTGCCGCTGCTGGCTGGTTCCGGCTCCGCTGGCGCAGGAGGCCACCTGCTGATGAAGCCCATCTCCGACTCCCTGCCCACCTTCACACCTGTGCCCGTCTCAGCTGAGGCCAGCGGTGGCGCTGTTCTCAAAGACTTACTAAAGCAGTGATGAGGAAGCCACACAGACGTCTTAATTTATACAACACGAGAACACTGCAGAAACTGAGATAGTTGAGCAACTCCACGACTTTATTTCTGCTGTTTTTAATTTCTTGCAAGAATAAATTATCAGAGAAATATAGGTGAATATTACCTTTTTTTGCAAGGAGTTAAAAACTAAAGGAGTGATTTTAGGTTATGTATTACTTGCAAATACAGTTCTATGCAACAGACTCTCCCTTTACACATTACTGAAATGTTTCACATTTTCAATTGGACAAACTTGAGAAAAAAGATGAAAGACGTGATGCCACATACCAAAAGAAAGCAGGAAGCAAGCATTTTCAAAGAAACTCTCCTCTTGATCACCATTGGATTTTGATTTTCATTGACCACACCACTTCTGAACACAAGT
Source organism: Craterocephalus amniculus (assembly GCA_036024015.1). NCBI lineage: Eukaryota > Metazoa > Chordata > Actinopteri > Atheriniformes > Atherinidae > Craterocephalus > Craterocephalus amniculus. Next base: position 27,966 of record JAVQJG010066222.1, on the reverse strand, counting down.
GACCTTGTAAACTCGCTGTGTACAGTACGACACGTGGGTTGAGTCTAATCGTCACCTCTGTTTGCAGGAGGAAACATGTCTTTTAGCTTTCATCCCTCAGCTCGCGTTGAGCTGCATGTATGTTCTTGTTGTCTGAGTGCTTTTTTCCCCCTCTGAGCAATTCAGTGAGTTTTCCTCTGATCCAGGAGCTGCCTAAAAACTCTGGCAGCAGCAACCCTGCAAAGATTTATGTGGTTCAGTACATCTGTTAAAACCATAAAGATTTTTTCTCTTTTTCTTTTTTGCAAGATCTTGTCTTTTCCAGACGGCTGGACTGTGATATGCAATAAGCATAATTATGGCTGCTGACTGTGGTTGATGAGAGGGTTGAGACTGCTCTTATGATTAAGCACAGCTCTATTATAAAGTTATATATATATATAAATATATGTATGTAAATTGGTGGTATTTTTTCTATTTATAGGCACTAAGCAACTCATAGAAATAAAGTGCCTGCATTTTTGCCAGTTAGACAGTTGTATTATCTGGACTGTAAATGATTAATATAAATATATATATTTACAAAATGTAAAAAAAAAAGCTGCACTTTGAAGAGGTTTTACCTGGACAGAGCAGGTCAGCATGTGACTGTGCTGCTCCACATTTTTGTATAGACATCAGTCAGCCTCAGCCGAGGAATGTTAGGTTTGTCCAGGTGTATTTATGAAATGTATAAACTGTAAATCCTCCCTGTAAAAGAATTTTGTTGATGTAAAATCAGAAACTCTTGACGTTGAACAAGAGTAGAGCTATCTTGAACTTGGATGAACTTCAGCTGAGGCTGGTACCCGTGACCTAATTGGAATTTGAAATTAAATAAAGGTACCACTGGCGAGCCCTTTTACTGGTGAGCACTGCGTCTCCTGTTTTTTTCAGCTTCTTTCCAAAGCGCATGCATTGGATGCAGATTTGCCGTGTCATTCAGCTGAGGGAAGAAGAGGAGGAGGGGGTATTTGTAACTTCTGAAAACAGTCTTTCTGCGCCCCCCAAAACCGCCGGAGTGGCCGCTTGTCGGAGCGAGTGCGCCGCTATGGGGCCGCTGCCTCTGTGCGCTCTGACTGGAGGGGGCTGGATCTCCTGATTGAATCCAGCTGTTGGGAAAGTGCTCGGAGGGGGTTCGTCAATTTGCATGGCTAAATACCCCGCACAGCTCGACGGATCTGGGCAGAAACGGAAGGGACCATTTTTTGAAAAGGCACTCCTGCAACACTTTGGTCAATGTGCCGAAGCTTCAGCTCGATCACACAGCGGTTAATGAAAACCTGGTGTCGACTTTCGCGTAAAGGCGCATAGTTGAGGTGTGGGGTGTCGGTGAGTGCCCCGCTGAGATTCAAATTCACGGGTCGTCTAAATCTTTCCTTTGAAAGGGAGCTCACTAGAAACCATTTAACCATGCTTTTTGAAATACGAGGCCTCAGGTTTTACTCCTCTTCAAGGTCAGTACTCCACTTCTTTGCTTCATCCGGATTTTGCGTAACGGACTCCGTTTCATTTGGCTTTGCTTTAGATACGTGTTTGAATGAATATGTAACAGGATGCTTAAGTTGAGCTCCCGTTTCTTCAACCAGCTGTTCCTGAAATTCCCTCTTTGCAGGATGTTGGCTGCTCTGGTATTTATTCTGCTTTGTATCCAGTCTGGGCTTGGACAGGTAACTCCACACCTTTCTCCACCTTTCTGTATCTGGCTGATGTTTCTGTGTAAGAAATAAAAAAAGATTCTTACAAAACATTCATAAATGTATGTTTGGCTTGGATTAAATGATCAAGACAAGTCTTGTTGAAACGCATCAGAAGGACTGTCAACAAATCCAGGTTTGCATGCCACTGAAACATCCTGCTCTCCCCTCAGACTTGCTCAAACGGTTTTGTCTATGACAGCGGGTTAAGGCAGTGCGCAGGTAAGCGGCAAGTTAACTTTTTCACCCAGATAGATGAGTAGATTTGTCTTGAAGTGAAACAACAGGATCTAAACCTGGCGGATTAGGGTCACACGGATGTTCTGGATGCGGGAGAGGCTTTATCGGTGCTCTGCTCTGTATTCCAGATGTGAATGAATGCGTTATCCTGCAATATCCTTGCCAAGGAGAGATGGAGTGCGTCAACCAGGTCGGAGGTTACAGTTGCATCCCGGTTGGTCTGTACGATCGGACCTACAGACAGACCGGCCCGATCCTGCCTGAGCCAAGTTACCCGGACGCCTCAGATAGAGTTGCAGACACCTTCCTCCCTCCTCAGAGACCCGTGGAGCCAAGCTATCCCAGAGTCAGGCCCCCAACTCTGTGCACCCTGGGATATGCTCCTGCAGCAGATGGCACCTGTAATGGTTAGTGTACTTGTTTGTTGTTTTTTTTTTTAAAAAAGGTTCGTGTGTCATTAACATGCTAATATCCAAGAAAAAGCATAATCTTATTAGTTACTTTAAATTTATTTCACTGCTAAATGGTTAAGGGCCAGGTCTTAATATATTGTAACTGGTTAAGAATTGTTTTTGTTTGCGTGTGGTCTTCATCTTTTTTTGCTGGTTTGCTTGGAAACCAATTTATTTATGAATAACATGCTGTTAGTGTACCATTCTAAACAATTTGTTCCAGATTCTCCAATGAAAAGGTGTGATCCCTTCGCAATAACCAGGATTTAAGTATTAGTAACTCATTTAATAACAGCCAAAGGCTGATTTAGCAACAGACCCAAGCAGCTGTACTTTTCTTGTGTTCATTGAACAGGCTGAAATCATTCATTACCTTGGCTGGAAGGGATTTTTTTATTAAAAAGATGTGATTACAGTTACTGGCGAACTTGGTGGGTGTGAATGAAACGCACGATCATAATATTTTTATTTATTATTTTTTAGATTATATAATTTTAGAAGCACAAAAGTTGCAAAAAGGTTAACAAAAGCATTTCTAAGGATTCAAGTGTTAATTCATCCACAATAAGGCAAACCACCTGCAAATAAAGAAAATGGTTCATTCTCTTCCTTAAAAATCACGCCACTCTGTGATCATGTAGTTGAAAAGAAACTGGAGTACTAGAGAGGTCAACTTGTATGGCCCCCCCTGCAGAAGCTAAAGCTTCTTGATGAAATTAAATGAAAAATACTTCATTAATCCCAGAAGGAAATTGCAATCCCAGAGGGAAATTACAATGATGAAACGGATGTATTAGATTCCGGTGGCTCTTTGCTGCATGTTATCCCCTTCTCTGTTTCTGACCTGTCATGCTGCTTTTAAAGGGCTTCCTTAGGTCATGGAGGCTTTACAAACATTATCTGGAAATGAGTCCAACATTTACATGACAATGACCCAAAGTTTATAGAAGAATCAACAACATACTGGTTGGAAAAAGAAGAAAATGCACGTTTTAGAATTTATGTTATGTTAAGACTTGACCCTGATTGTGCAAGTCTCATAAGCAGCTGCCAGAAAAAAGTAGTGAGGGTTGTTGCTGCTGTAAGCGAGTCAAAGTATCTGAACTGAAGGGCTTTCTCTTACCCTGTGAGTTACAATTTATTCAGAAGACATGAAAAATACAATTATTTGTGTTATTAGTTTACTGTATTTATCTGTATTTTTCTATAAGTAAGATGAATATCAGATATGATTCTGTGAGCAATCTTGCAAAAATCCTGTTAATTCAGAACAATTCACTAACTTCATGCGCTTTTATCATCAATTTAACATTTCTATTTACTTTCAAAATTGCTTTTCATTATCTTCACTTTATAGCGTGCCTGTTGTAACTGTGTTTAGCTGTTCTGGGGTGGGTCTGCATTTACACCCAGCCATCAGGGAATGTACAATTAATAATGAGTCTGGAGTCAGTTTGCTTTTTTTGCTTATCATGGAAAATAACCTCTTGCATATGTCTGAGAGTTTTCTTTTGCTTTCCATCCTCAGATTTATCACAAAGTCCTTGTGTGGTGCTCTGACCTTAACTTTTTTAAAACATTGCCCGAAGAGTAATTTGATCTTGCTTACTTATGATTGTCTTGGTTTTAATGTGATTGCAGTACTTAAATCTTTATTATTACCATGTAACATCATTTTAAAGATAAAAACAGTTGTATATGTCTATCCTCAATAGGGAAGCTTGGTAGTGTCAGTCCAGAATTCTGGAAGATGGATGAAACCCAAGAATTAGGTGTAAGTTACAAAGAATTGTGCTCAAGCTTTTGAGGAATGCATAACTCCACTATATCATTGTGGCATGTTAAGCTCAGTGCAACACTCTGCCTGCACAGGGGCCTTCAGCTCCTCACAATAAATAAATTTACTTAATGCTAATTGCATCTGGCACATTGCACACGCTGTAAACATCCCAAGCTGTCAGATAAAAACATTAAGCATGATTTATTGAACCAAACGTTGCATAATTACACCCAGTGGGTTAAGTTGGTGAAAGTTATTAAAACCTCTTTACAGGGAATTCATACTGTTTTTCTGTCATTTTTGATAAATCAGCCATAAACCTGTGCTGAAACTGGAATTTATTCATATTTCCTCCCACCAAAGATAGTGTTAGAGTTTAGCTCATGCACAAATATGGACCGTTTCTCTTTGGGCCTGTCGGGGAATCGACTCACAACCTTGTTTGGGTAAACTACACTGCCAGAGTGCCAAAAAATGAGGTCATGTGTTACCAAATCTGAACCCAGGCCAAGCCCGGAGAACAGGCATGCCTCTGTGGGGGCCACTCGTTACAAGTCCACACACTTCTGGATGTTGTCGTGTGTGTGTTTGTGTGTGTGCAGTGATGTAATGGGTTGCTGACTGATGTTTGCTTGGGGCAGAACTACACAGACTGTGACTTCCTGTCTGCAACTGTAACAAAAATGGCTTTGTCTTTTAGTTAGTGCCACAATACTCTGCCACTTTCTTTAATGGCACCAGTCTGCGGGGGAACAATGGAACTAATTAGCCCTCTAGTATGCCTTGATGCACTTCAGGGCTTGTTTAGCCAACAACACACAATCACAACGCTATCCATCAGTTTACAAAAAAACCCAATCAAATTGGTTTTTTACATGTTGCCATTGTTGTTTGTGTCCATGCAAGATGCACTGTTTGGATACTTGATTTAGCATGTCATTACAAAAACCACAAGCATTAATCTGCTGCTTTAGCAGTCTCCCCAAGAGTCAACTTCACAGGAGTGTGAAGCTTACTGGAGGGATTTTGTTCATTCAGCCATGACAGCAAAGTTGGCCACAGATCTATGATGATGTGGCTCAGCTTACTCTCAACATTGGAGCTCATCCAAAAGGTCTTGGTCAGGCTCGCTATGTGGACCTGGCTTTGTGCATAGTTGCCATCCGTGTGTACATATTTTGAGAAACATTGGCCTACTCATTTGTTTTCTTGCTGAGCATTAAGTAAGGGAAAAATGAAGCTAAAGCCATCAACTGGTTAGCTTAGCTTAACTTACCAGAGAGATATTAAACATGTGTTGAGCTAAACTAATTCGATGAATGCTGCTATTTATGTTCTATAAATGCTAGAGTCATCAGTTTACTAGCTTATCTCATCACAGAGACTGGAAACTTTGAGGCTTATTTGGTTGACTTGTTAAACATGTAAAGCTCACAAAGTATTTAGTATAGTCTGGGAGTCAGACTTTAAAAGTGGCTGGTGGATATCTTAAACTTTTTGCCAACTGGCTAGAAGTTTCCCCTTACATTTAGTTAAAACAATACAACTCCTCTGCCACAGGTTTGATATCATCTCAAAAATAAGTAAGAATTGTAATAGCCTGTGTGTCCCCCATATTGTCCACAATCGCAAACCTCAACATCTGTCTGCCTCAGTGCTTCGAACAAGGAATTGCAATCCCTAGAAGAATTCTCAATGGCAGGTTAGACAAGCATAGTGCTGCTTTTAAACACGTTCACCTTAGATACCAGTGTAATATTATCATTTTAGGGTTCTTGGCATAGCTACATTTGTTCATATTATAACTGTTTAAGTTTTCAGGTTTTCACTTGGTTTTCCTCAAACTGATAGAGATATTCTACTGTTAAATGGGAGTTTTTCCTTTTCCGCTGTTTCCAGCATGCATGTTTAGGATGGTGAATTGAGTCGTAGCCTAAAGAATATTTGATGAAACCCATTGGTATCCTTAGCTAGGCAGGTTTTCTGAGTAGGTTTATATCAATAGGTATTAAAAGTAATGGACTGGTTTCAATTGTTCTCCAAGTGTATTTCTTTTTAAACATAGGTCTTCAATGTTCATAATCACTCATAATGCCAATTTTGGTGATTTTTATCTTTTTATGTTTTATATTAAAAGATGCTAGTGAAAAATGTCCAATCTGTGGGGACCATAATCATGCAATTATGGTCCACATTGCATGCCTTGAAGTCTGCTTTGATAACATAAAAAACATAAAAAAACACTTGACACATCAGTTTTTTGGAACGAGTAGGAGCTGGCCTTGGGACATTTATTGAGGTCAACACTGGATTTATTTAGCATGTTTTCTGTTTTTTTCTGATACAGAAGTGAAGGCATTTTTAGCAAATCCCCTTTATAATAAATCCTCTGGAGCTAATGAAGGTTTCTAGCAGTAACTGAGAACCATAGACAGCTGGAAGCAGCCTATTTAAGCTTATATTGTGTGTATGTTGGAGATCTGTAGTGAAGCTACACATGTTTTGCAGATGACAACCTTTCAGAGAAGTTCTCAATTGTAAATGCAAGCAGGTGCTGCAGTTGTGCAGCTCTTGGCTGTTGGCCGAACTTTCTCCACCTCCTCCACCCCCGTGAAGGACCAGTGTCCCAAACTGGCACAAAGGGCAATGGTCTCGCAGACGTTATCACTTATCCAAATAGTGGGAAAAAAGAAAAGAAAAGGCTCCCACCCACTTCCCCCAATTCATTTGCAGAGATTGCTGACTTTACAGTCTGAGAACCATAAGAAGAGGTGGCATTTTTTAATTTGTCATATCCTCATAAGGAAATGTGAATGCAATGCAGTGTGCAAGCTGCTCCAGGGGCGGCAGTGGAATTCAGATTGTAATTAGAGATAACACAATCTTGTGCAAAAACAATTATGACGTTATGCTGGTGAAAAGTGAACTGTTGTTTTAACAGGTTTTTGAACATGGGGTGCTGAAAACCGGAGTGGAAGACTTCTGAATAGGAGGTGGCTGATACAATCTCTGTGCTTGTGGAAAAATTGCAAGTCTAGTGGAGCTACTTTTAAACTATGCATAAAATCATAAAATGCTGTGGAGGAATTCCCCCAAGTAAGAAGAGTAGAAAAGCTAACTGAGATACAGAAAGGGTTGCTTTGAAAGAGATGTTTAATGTCAATTGAAGGTGCAGCGTGTCACAAAATCAAAGGTAAATGACAGAAAAAAATGATATAATGGGAAACTTGTGTTTCTGTTTGTGTCTAAACATTCCACTAAAATAACTGTTATATTTTTACTCTCTAATAATGAGCCATTTATATCTACTTAGATACATGCTCCACATACATTATAGCTGTCATGTTTGAGCCACCATTTTTACTACAATGTCTGAATGGAGAAAAGTGAGAACCCTCTGTGCTTTATATTTTCTAAATGATTCTATTCTTTTTTCTATATATTGTATTATATTTTTATATAAAACTTTTATGGCATGCAGTGTGGACGGTAAAGTTAGATTTTCATTGTACAGGGAAACTTGTTTCCTTACTTTGCACATGACGACAAACGCTTTGAATCTTGATAGGTACAGTAATAGAGCACCATTTGGGATAAGTGACATCTTAAGAGGACTATAGAAGAAGAAAGTACACATGTACACAGTTTTTATTTTTACATTTATTTTACATGCGTTATTATTCTGAATTTCAATAAAGGTGATTCAGGATGTCTTAAATCAATGCATAAAATTCATCATATAATGTTTTTAAGTCAATGTACTAAAGTTTTAAGTTTTGAAATTTTAGATTATATCCAACAATTCATTGTTCATATTATTATCACTCATTTATCCTCTATGTCTTCTACATGTGTCAGATTATCTGTTTGTTATGCTCCTAATCAACATTTTATGTTTCCCCTGCCTTTCTGTTGCAGATATCGATGAATGCGAGACGAATTCTCATCACTGTAACCCCACGCAGGTCTGCATCAACACAGCAGGTGGCTACACCTGCTCCTGCACAGAGGGTTACTGGCTGCTTGGTGGACAGTGTCAGGGTGAGCAGTTGGTGTTTTTGTACATTTTCTTTTATAAATAATGATGCATTGGTTTTCACAAATTGTTAAAAACCACTTGAACTGCTGTGCATTTAACAAAGTTCTTACATGAACTTCTTTCAACGCTTGCACCATCTCCGGTCTTTTTTAGAAAAATAAATCTAGGCAAAAAAAACTGTGTGTTTTGTGAAATGCATGATGTCAGTTCTGTGATTTTATCCACCAGAAAAACGGTGTTATTATAATGATTAATGACCTACTTCAAGGAAAATCTCAAAAATATACAATAATTTTAATTATTAGTAAACAGCTAATGAAATGAAATTGGTTGTTAGGGCAAATACTTTAAAATGACTGATGAAGGTCACAGTTGTTGGAAGCGCTGCTTGAACGCATCAGAACTAGCTGGCGTTTGCAGCTACTTTTGTGGCCTCATCTGTCTTCTGGAGGAACAGCACCCTCTTGATGTTGTGTGAAGTAAAGCAGCTGTGGATTTAGTCTTTAAATGCAACTTCCCATAACTAGTTTGTCTCACCTTTCCAACCAGATATCGATGAGTGTCGTTACGGTTACTGCCAACAGCTTTGTGCAAATGTCCCTGGTTCCTACTCTTGCTCCTGTAACTCCGGCTTCGTCCTCAATCCAGATGCCCGGACTTGCCAAGGTATTCAAGCTCAGACCCACAGAGGCACAAAAAATGTCCTGTATGAAATGTTTACACCTGTGCAGGTGTGCTCCACCATTCCATTCACTGCAACAGAGCTCTGTTACTTTTGTTTGGCCAGATGTGGATGAGTGTGAAGAAGAACCGTGCAGTCACGGCTGCTTCAACACCTATGGCTCTTTTATGTGCAACTGTGACGAGGGATTCGAGCTGGCGTCGGATGGAACAACTTGCATTGGTGAGTGAACCACAATATTCTCTACTCTGAATGGATTAATTATTAATTTTATACATTCTGTAACACTGATTGTCCACATGGAGCATAGTTCACGATTATTTATGCTGCACAGGCTCACAAGGAGCAGAGGCCTTTCCTAGAAGTTATTGTATGACAGTGGGCCCATGACAAGGCTCATATATACATATAAATATAAAGTGTATCCTGTGGTGGATCATTGAGCTAAAACCAGATTAAATGGAGTAGAAAGCTGGAATAATGAAAACTTCACATAGATTCACTGCAGCAGATAACACTCATGAGATAAAGAAAGCATACAATTTTTCTGTGCAGACGTTTTACTTTTCAGGCCCAATGAAAAATATCTTTTTGCCATTACCAGGTCTAAGAAAGGGGTAAATGCAGTTTCTGACCTTCGGGAAATTAGCCTCTGCATTTGACCCATCTTTAGATTTATAAGGGAGTGGTGGGTTGCCATATTTTTAAGGTAGTTGGGGGGTTAAGAGCCTTTATTGCCAGTCCAGAAACATGAAACTGGGGCCTTCAGTCCCAAGTCAAGCCCCTACATGTCTACTAGACTGCTGCTCGTTATTAACTCAACTTTTTAATGGGGTAAATGTCCAAACACATTCTATTAACAAATCAACAAATTTACATTAAGAAATGTGAGCACCTCTATTAAGGTTTTTATAATGTATCAAAAGTATATATAACGCATATAATGTATGTATAAGAAGCTTTAGCAGTTTCCTGGTCTGGATCGTTCAGGTGTGTGTAAAGTCTGTGCCAAGGTGGGGAGACATTAGAAATTATCTTAGGCCAGGAACTGTTGCTTTCCATCAATTTGGGATTATAAAGCTATTTCCAAACATTACAAGGTCCCTAACTCTACAGTAGGAAAGATTATTCACATGTTGAAAACACTCAAGACGGTTTCCAGTCTTGCACAAGTTATATTTCTCTGCATGTTCATCACAAAGTGGGACTGAATAATGCTCAGAGAAATTGGAAAAATCTCAAGAGCTGCATTGCAAACCATGCAGGTTTGCTTTTAATAGTTAAAATATTAAAAGTTAGAATTTATGATAGTACAGCTGAAAAAGATTCGACAGGTTTGGCTTGCTGTTGGAGGTTGACAGGAGCAGCCTCTCCCTAGAAAAGAAAACAAAAAACAGCATACCAGCATAAACACTTCATACCTACTGTCAAGCACAGTGGTGGAGGGGTGGTGATTTAGGTTTGCTCTGGAGCTACAGGACCCAAACACCTTGCAGTCATTAAGTCAACATGAGCTCTTCTTTATACCAAAATATTATAGATGCATGTATATGTGAGGCTGCCCTGAAACCAGTCTTGGCAGTAATTAGCGAATGCATTGAAACAATGATCCTAAGCACAGCAGTAAATTACAACAGAGTGGCAGAACAACAAAATATTTGAAATGTTGAAATGATCCACTTAGAGCTGTGCAGAAGCAAATGTTTGCAAACCTCAATAAAATGAAGCAACATTATAAAGAGAGGGGGGCAAAATTCCTCCTCAATAATGTAAGGATCTGATAAAGTCACAGAAAATTAATAAAGGTATTGCTGTTGAAGATGCTACTGAAACAGGTTTTAGTTTTCACACAATACTTAAACATCTGTTCCTAGTTTTTGTTAAATAATGACATGATTTAATGTTTTATGTGCTTTTCATCTGGTTTATTTGGGTGATTAAAAGTGGAAAATATGCTTGTGTTTCTTACTCCCCATTACTGTGACACCTGAAAACTACATCAATTGCCCTTCTGGGATTTTTTTTTTCCAATTAACTGTAATTTGATAAATTTGTGCCTTGCTTTTTCTTGGTATCAGTATAATTTTCTCATAATCACATATCTTTTTATATTTCATTTAGACTTAGATGAGTGCAGTTTCTCTGAGTTTCTGTGCCAGTACAGATGCATAAACACCCCCGGCTCCTTCTCCTGCATCTGTCCACCTGGATATTATGTGTATGAGGACGGCAGGAGTTGTGAAGGTAAAGTTAGCTGCAGAAGACTTCTCCTTTTGGTTTTATGCCTGTATTTCTATCTGTTGCAAAATATGATGTTTGCACTGGTTAGTCTATAAATTTGATGATTACATTTTGACAAGTTTTTTGCTGATCCTTGCTGATTTGTTGTTGTCTTCCTGTTGATGTGGATGCTTTAACTGACTTTGATTGTTGTGTGTTTGATTTTAAAGATATCAATGAATGTGACACTGGTAACAACACCTGTACAACAGAACAAGTATGTTTCAATTTCCAGGGAGGCTATACATGCCTGGATCCTTTACTGTGTGAACCTCCTTACATCGCAGTTAGTGACAAGTGAGCTCTCCATCTTGCTCTCCAGCACATTGAACAACTGCTTAATGTTCAGATTTTTTTGTTTATCCCTAACCTACACTAAACCTAAACCTGTTACCTCCTCATCAGCCAGTGCATGTGTTCAGCTGAGAACCCTGCCTGCAGGGAGAGGCCCTTCACCGTTTTGTACCGACACATGGACTTGTCGTCGGGGCGCAGTGTGCCTGCAGATATCTTCCAGATGCAGGCCACTACGCGTTACCCTGGTGCCTTCTACATCTTCCAGATAAAGTCGGGCAACAATGGACGAGAGTTTTACATGAGGGTAAGTATGCCATTTCCATCTCAATATCCATTATTGAAGATAAAATGAATCATGTATAGAGGCAACACATTAACCAAATGAGACATCTGTTTGTGTATCTGTATGAGCAGGTGAAATTAGGACTAAAGATGTGCTTCTGTGAAAAAAAACAGCTGAAGAAAATCCTTATAGTCAAAAAGCAAACAGTGCTGCCTAGAGAAACTTTACCAATAAGACAAAAAAATGGAATAGCAGCAGAAAGCTGGAAAGGAAACAGCAGTAATGTTTGCTTGTTAAAAGATTTATGTGGGATGCACTGCAGAAACTCCACAGCTGGGGCTGTTTAAGCTACCAAACATTTAGCTTATCATTTTAATTGTGTACTTTACTTTTCAAGTTCAAAATAACAAGGTTTTTAGTTCAGATAACTGATCTACAGATCAGTGACCTTCCACCTTTACCAACATCTTAGCAAAAAAATGCTAAAAAGTAGAATAAATGGCAATGGAAAAACAAATATTTGGCAATTTTTTCAACCCTGGTGTTAGTTGTTATCAAAGTGTGATCAAGAAGAGCACAATTGTCAGCAGTAAAATGATCAACAGCTGAATGATTTAATCAGAGTAGTAGTTAGTGGGAGGAAAACAGAAGCGCCTGCCTATGTATCACAGTTTGCAGCCAGTAGATGGAGCAATATGCAGCAAGCAGTTTGTTTCAGTTCTCCTCAAAATGATCTATCAGATAATGCAAGCCAGGGTTTTTCACTACAAGCACACCTTTAGTTAAATAAAAGCATTTCATTGGAAGCACGCCCTGTTCTGACTCTAAACAGGAGAAAACCACAAACTCTCTTTGAATTTGTGCTTGTGTTCACTTGCCATAAATAATATAAGGAAGCTCTGAGCGGCTACCCGCATGACTGACCTCATCACTTCCCGCACTTCATTCCTCACATTACTCTTCTGTCTCTGTCCTTCTTGTCTTACAGCAAACCAGCAATGTGAGTGCAACGCTTGTCTTGTCGCGGCCAATCAAAGGGCCGAAAGTGGTGGTGCTCGACCTGGAGATGGTCACAGTCAACAACGTCATCAACTTCCGAGGCAGCTCCATCATACGGCTGACGATATTCGTGTCAGAGCACCCGTTCTAAACGTCAAAACGTGAACCTCATCACCCCAGATTTGAAGCATGATGCAGCTGTGCTCCCCTGCAGCTGATGTAGTTTTATTTGAGACAGCTCAATACTTTTTTTTTTTCCTTCCTATCATTATGTCATCATCAGAAAAGACACGTCCGATAAGGACTCTGCCGAGATCAGATGATGGGAAGGCATTCCTGTGTTTGAATCCACACCCTGATTTACTGGACACTTAGCTTTTATGGCTGCAATGTGGACTCAGAGGGATATTTATGGTGTACAATTTCTGACATCCTCTCCTCAGATAGAATGATTGACATAATATTCACTGAGTTTCGGTGTATATGCATGAGTTTCCCAAGTTTTCTGTGAATCTTCATCCCTTCACATTTAAGCTGTGAAAGCCACTTTCATGCCGTCATGATCGTTGTCGACAGGAGAACTTCTTATCCAAACTCTATCATAGTTGTGTATGTGCGGATCCACAGCAATGAAGATTTGTAATTATGTAACAGTCTGTCATTTAACTGAATTATTGATCACAGTTTCTTTTAGACCAATAAATGACTTCACCACAGAAGCGACTGATCCTAGCATGAGTCGGTTCCTGCTTTAATGAAACCCTAACATGAGAATTTCCAAAAAAAAACATTTGTTTGCTGTGTTAAATATAAAAAAAGATTCATAATGTTAATTATTTGCAAGTCATTTAAACATTAAAGAATAATTCAAAGACAGCACATTGAAATATGTCATTGTTGGGATGGAGCATATTTTTAGCCCTGTTACATCACTTCTTAAACATTGTAAAACCGAGTCTAGACTTGTCGATCTAGTTTTGAAAGTGAAATGTTTTGCATTTTGTGGTCTTCTTTGGAATATTTATTTGTTTCGTAATGGGCCTAATGTTTAAAGTGAGTGACAGGTTGTTGGATTTAATTTCATTTACTGAATAATTTTTTAAAGTTTTCCTGAGGTTATACATTGATTTTTACACGGTTGTGGCTGTTTTCTATGCAGTACTGCCTGAGATAACTGAAAACCACAAATAGTTTGTGTAGAACCTTTTTTTAGAGATTTCGTGAGATTCTCTGCTTCTTTTATATCATGCATCTTACTTTATAAAGTTCAGCCCTTTTCAGTTTTAGATATAAAACAGCCAAACTAATGAGCCCTCCTCTCTAACATGATGCTCTTCCTACTGTATGACAAATTTGTATTCAGGTGCAAGATGTTCTCTTTTGCACAACTTTTAAACCAATTTAAAACATGCGGATGGCATCAACTTCAAAGGGAGAACAATGTTTATTTCCTCTTTATTTAATGCCAGGCTCTAATATGTTGTCTTTATTATTTCAGCTAGACATGACATTCAAATGATTGGCAAATGCTTGGGTTTTGTTAGATTTGGTATTTTTCAATAGCCTGAAAATTTTTCTGAAAGTCAGCAGTGCTAAATAGTCGGGGTTTGAAGGCTGGGCAAGTTTATTTGTTTAGCGCATTATAGGCACATGACAATTAAAGGCACAGTTTTAAGCACACAGAAATAATTACTCTAACCTATTGTACTTTTTAATTCAGAGTTCTAAACTAATTCAGCTCTGTACAATATCCTGCCTTTGAGGGAAACACTACAGTTAAATCTAGGAATAAAGAAATAGTAAAATTTGAGGTACAAGCAAGATTTGAGCAACAAGAAAATCCCTTCCTGGCACAACAAAAAGACCTTGCAGTATTGTATGGGGGAGATAACTACAGTTCCAATAAAGATGAGATTTTTATCTCATATTTTCTTCTCTGTTGAACATAAACAAATCAGATGTTGAAACTAAGACATTTTACATTTCATGGAAAATCTGAGCTCTTTCTGAATTTGATGGCGGTAACACGTATAAAATAAGTTGTGAGAGGTGCAACAAAATACTGGACAGGTAACTGGCACAAATAAACCTCAGAATCATATGACAACTAATTCTGTTATCTGGTAACAGATCAGCATGATAAACTTTAATGTGATACGACAGTTAAGAATTAGGGCTGTACAAAATGCATAATGTATGATCTGAAAACAGAAAAAGTAACTGGTGCTCAGTTTGGTCCTATGAGGGCTGCACTACAGCAGGTTTTCCATGTATCCGTGCTCCAACACACCTGACTCAGTTAGTGAGTCACTGAGCGGAACTCATTAGGCTGATACATCCATGTAATTTGATGCAGGGAGACTTGCTGGATTGCGGCTCTTATAGGACCAAAATGAGTATCAGAGGAACTTTTCAATAACATGACCAGTAAAAGCAGGATTTCAGAGAAGCTTGGATGTAAAATTTAGTGGACTGAGGAGAGGAGCCATCCCGCTTGCATTCGTCCTCTCCTAAAAATAAACCGGTCTCCTCATCTCCCCGATTTTTACATATAGCTGTCTGGTTGAATAACGTGGGGTTGTGTTTAGGGTAAATGGTGAAATTATATCAAACGAGGAGGGCACACAAATGTGGGTTGACACCACATCTGGTGAAACTGGACCACCTTCTGGTCAGTGGAGAGAATTACTGCAAAATCTGTTATCAATACAACATTTTGTTTACTTAAGTGTTTTTTTTCTTTCCCTCTAAAGATTAATTTGGGAATCATTTAATCTCAGCCAACAATTGGAAGTATGTCACATGATTTTTGGAATGCAAGCTGCAGTTCGTGCGATCAGCTACTTTTGTTTGTCTCTTAAATTTTTTTATTGTCTCACTTTGAGGAGCGGCTCTGTCGGTAAATCAATGATGTGCGGTGGCCAAGTTTCTGCTTGGGTAAGGTAAACAGCGATGTGTATCGAGGAAGAAGAGATAAAATTGACATCGAGGAAAAACAGATTAGTGGTAGCAAAGAAGCGAAAACAGAAAGTGCTGCAGTTCGGGGAAGGAAGTGCAAATATCAGCTGTCAGTCCGGGAATCAGCTACTCCCACAGAGAAATGAGGCAGGAGGAGCAGGAAGGGAGGGGGAGGAGGGACAACAGAGGCTGAAGTGAGCCGTGAACCGGAGATGTGATGCATTTCTTTGCTGGCGGCCAGTGAGAGAGCAGCACGGCGCTGATGTTCAAACAAGTCCGTCCTTTCCCCCCAAAACACACCGCGTGGGTAAGTTAATGTTTCAGATTGTTTGCAAGTTCAATGTGTGGTTAATTATTTTCTGTCTTTTAGGCAAGTTTACACACATAAATTCCTCCATGGAGGAGTGTGAGAATATTCACGCCTTTGTGCTGAAATCCCAATTTGATACACTTTGATGTTGGTTTTATTTTACTGAAAGCAGATATTTTTATGTCATAGTTTCCTTTCCTTATTGTAGTTGAGATTATATGTGAAAGAAAAGGAAAATGAAATAGACTATATCTGATCTAATTTTTTTAGTGCTGAACCAAACTCTGCCAATTTCAGGGCAAATCAGCAACTTTTGAGATTTATTTCAGGACTAAAGCCAGTCCAGTCCATTTTTTTTCCGGTTTTGGAGACATAGGAGATTGTGTTTTGAATCAATTAGGAAAATAAAATAATGCAAAAAGAGTAACAATTGGCTGGCGCTGTATTAGATTTAATGAATTCAGTGAAGTGAAACAATATGGGTTAATAGCTTGAAACTTTTGGAACTTTTTCTCAGGAAAAAAGCAAGTGAAAAATGTATAACCTCATGGATCATAATACAACATGGAAAATTTATGAATTTCCAAACTTTCTGAAGCATTGTAGCCTACTACAATCTTTTGTCTTTGAAAAGAAATGTAATTTTATGCATTTTCATGGAGCAGTGCACCATCTATGAGACCTGTTGATTAAGGATTGCATATAAAATTCATTTTAGGGATGAAGTATTAATAGTGTCCCATTTTAATGGATCAAATATGTTTAGTTTTTTTAAAATCAGACTTTGGTCTCTCAAGTGTTGTCTACCTTTGATTAAATATCCAGAAAGCATTTCCAGCCTTGGTGGTATCACTATATGTCATAAGGGATCATTACTTTAAATTTTAGGAACACTTGATCATTCTTGAGGGCACATTATCTAAGTGAAGTGTGTTAGCAACTAAAAACATCTTGGTTAAAATAAATGCTCTGTGTGGAAGAAATTCTATTAAATTGGAACAAAAACTTTCTGGTCCTTTATAGACTAGTCTATAAAGTACTCATAACTTAGTGTAAATTGTGTGTGCAACACTCTTCAAGTTGAGTAAAATTATAGAACCTACAGTATTGACCTTGTAATAGATCTAAAAATGATGTGGGATGGAAACTTATCTTCTCCTGATTAGGAACCAAGAAAGTTTTATTCCAGTCCTGTTATCATTGCTTGCTGTGTAAACTTCTACTTCCATGCACTGTTTTCAGCTGTTACATAATTCCAGTTGCAGCCATGGAGTGCATCAAAAACTGCTGCAAAAAGTTCACGAAGAAAAATGAGAAGGAGCAGGAGACCCAAGGTGAGGTGATGTCCTGCTGAGCTCTAACAGATTGTTTTGGTGTCTTACTGAACCATTTCCTCTTAACTTTAAAGTGATCACACTGAAGATGCCTACTAGCCAGGAAGCCCTCTCAGAAGCTAAGCCAAATGGAGGGAGGAAGGAGTTCAGAGACGATTACCTGCTCTCCAAGCTGCCACCAGACGGCAAAGTGGTGCCATTTGTTGTGCCAACCTTCAGGCCTACCTATGTCCAACCCAGAGTCCACCAGTTCCCCAGTTTACAACCTGGTCTACAGAGTATGTATCACCTTGGTTTCCCCATCTTCTTCACGTAGCCCAGGGTTGTGCAACCTGGAGCTGTGATTCTTTGGACCTTAATAAATGCATTAAATTTCCACTAGATGGTGACACTAGTGTCAGTAATACGTTTTTAGATCAATTTTTCTTGTTGTTCGGTTAGAAAATATGGGTCTTTTCTTCTTAAATTGTTTTCCACAAATATCTACATGTCATAGAAAAAAATGCATATCCTTTTTTTGCAAACGTTTGATGGATTTTTTTTGTTTAAAATCTAAAAACAGATTTAAACTTATAGTTATTTAAAAATGCCCTATCGTAGATATTCATTAAAATGATAAGTTATCTTTTTCAAAAAATGTCATTTAACTTTTGCTGTTCTAAACTAATTTTATTTAGTGCTGAGGACAAAATGGATTTATGAATGGCTGCAGACTCCTGACCTAGCCACACTACGTTCCTAACAATGTTCAGTTCTACCCAGCAAGTAGTCAGGCTTTGTTCCTCAGTCTTGTATGTAAGACCATACAGACTGTTTGTCCTTGACTTTTTGAAACTTTAGGTGAAGCTCTGCACTGAGGATAAAATCAGTACTTTTAATTAAATACGATACAGTTATATTATAAACCTTACAACACTCATAAGGCATATCTGCTGTTTAACAGTTAAAGCACGCAGGCTGCTCAACTGAAAAACTCCTCTGTAACTAGGGACATTTACAACAAAATAGCCTGTGGTGCATGGAGTCTGAAGAAGAGATAAATGGGGCTTGTATAACATTTAATCTTGACTCAACACACGGTTCGGTAATGGTAAGATTAAAGTGATCACACTGTCCTTAGCTCTAGCCAGTATTGGATTCTATAATTACCTGCCACTCAGCTCTAAGTTAAAGTCAGCTTAGATGTTACCATGACTTGATTGCACAGAGGGAATGTGCCAGGATATCCTGTTTCTAAATGAAAAGGTGAGACGTTTTGGTTGAATGAATGAAGAGAAGGATTTAGTCAAATTAAAGAGCGGTGACCACCATTTGCTCTAAACCGTGGCAAGAAACGGTCAGAAATGACTATACTGTCTTTGAAAACTTGAGAAGGTTAAACATCCCATCCAAGTTACAGAAATGTCTATAGAGGGGCAATAGAAAGTAAAACCAGACTGTTCAGTAATGTAATGTTCCCCTTGCTGCCATCTAACAAGCAACATAGAAGCATCTGCTGCTTTAAGCGAACACAGTTTAATGTCCTCAGACTGACTGCATGTCAACGTTCTACTATCTTTAATTCTCAGGCTCAATCTGATTTATTCTTATATGAATCTGGATGCAAATGAAAAGAAGTTTGAAACATCTTTGCAGATTCAGCCAGGTCCGCCTATGCAGACAGGAAGGCAGACCTGTTGGGCACCAGGTCTCCTGCATGCAACCCTGAGTCATACTTTCATCAGGGCCACATGTCCGCGTACACCTCGCCCGGTCTGACCCGTCGAGACTCAGGGAGGAACAGAAAGAAAAAGTCCAGTGAGTAACTCCTGTGAGTTTACAGTTGCATGGAAAAGCTTTTTTTGTGTACTTCAATTCTACACAGATTCCTGCAGACTTATAAATTCATTTTAATTTACTTTTAGTATTTATCAAAGCACCTGAATACTTCATGATGTTGTCCTTCAGGTTTGACTCTAAAGCAGAATAGCCAGCGTCGACTAAGCAGCTCCATGCTTGATCTGACAAACTTTCAAAAACAGGTGAGACCGTTTCTATCTAATCTGCATTCACACTGTATTTGTTTTTCTAAGAAAAAGTGCCTGTTAAAGCTAAATATAGTTGGATAGTTTCCACTGTTTGTCTGAAGTGTTGTGTAACATTGCATGCAGGCCTCCCAAAATGGGATTTTCTTTTTTCTTTTGATAAATGGCAAAGTAAGAAGGTTGTATGATGCTGAAGTGTCAAAAGGAGAACTGAATAATTGGGGATTTGCCTTCTAAATGGTCAACTGTTATAGATAAAAATGAGGTTAATTTATGAAATCAAATATTTATTAAATGTGGCAAAAAACAGCCAAATCAGCTATCTGAGTCTAATCTGAATTTGCCAAATTTGATTCAGCTCCACCCTGACTGATTGAACAAGCCTGTGAATGGTATTGTGATGCAATATTTTATTAGTGATATTAGACAGAAAGCGAAAGAATAGATGGGGTGTAACGCTTTGTCAAATAAAATAGGCTGCCAGCAGCTACTTGTTACTGTCCATGAATGATGCTTTGTGACAAGCAGCCAATTGAAAGTCTCACACAAAACCTCTGTAAACATCACAGTACATCCTTCAAAGTATACATTGAGCTAAAGTCAGTGAACTCTTTGCAAGTGAAATAGATGCTTCACCTGCAAACATGTCATGTATGCTGGGATTAGACCCTAAATGTAATCATAAGATGTTTTACAGTGTTTTTTGGTAGACTTCAAGCATCAATGTTCTTCTTTTGCGTCCAGATATAATCCAGTCCACACAATATA
Organism: Craterocephalus amniculus; assembly: GCA_036024015.1. Taxonomy (NCBI): domain Eukaryota; kingdom Metazoa; phylum Chordata; class Actinopteri; order Atheriniformes; family Atherinidae; genus Craterocephalus; species Craterocephalus amniculus. The sequence continues at coordinate 7,805 of JAVQJG010066222.1, read as the reverse complement.
GCTACTGGGCAGCTGTGGCTCGGTGGATAGAGCCGTCGCCTACTAATACAGGAGGTCGGCGGTTTGATTCCACTACAGCACATGTCGAAGTGTCCTTGGGCAAGACACTGAACCCTACCTTGCCTCCCGATGTGCCTATCGGGTCTATGAATGTGTGTGAATGTTAGCTCCTAAGCACCCAGTATGTTCCAATATAGGTGCTGTGTGAATGGGTGAATGAGATTTGTCATGTAAAGCACTTTGAGTGGTCTGTGACTAGAAAACATTCTAAAAACATTTGTCAGTATTTCTGGTATATTTTTGTATGTATCGACTCTGATTTGACTTTTTTGATGTCCTGACTGTGTTTGTTGTCCCTTGCAGCGTATTGACTCCTCGTCCACCCTCAGCAGTACTTCCCCTCCATTCAGCTCATTGGAAAGCAGTCTGGGTAACTATGTTTTAGATCAAACCCTCTAAGTTCCCCCTAAGCTTCCACCCCTTCACAGGGATAAATCCATTGCAAAACTAAAATGTTAGAAGAGAAGTTACTTTCAAACTGCTTTATTAGTCCACATTGTCAGATAAATGCACAAGGTCAAATTAGTCTAGGGTCATTTCTAGTTTCTTAGGGGGTATTCTTAACTGCTGCCGACCAAAATGCCCCTTGTCCATAGTTATTCAGGGCAAGGGCATTTTATGAAACAATAGTCCTCTGTATAGTCACCATCTTAGATGAACATTGTGACTGGGTGAGCCAGACAGGGCTGTTTGGGAATCTGTTTGAACACAAGAAAGCCTGGGCACATTCTGTAAAAGTAAATTAAACATGAGCTGTCACCATGGTTTTCTTCCCAGACCAATGTGATGAAGTTGTCATGATATACTCAATTAGATATGTTTGTTTTAGTGCAGCTATTCAAACCAGATCCCCAACTGAGATGGTCTCCATAGTAGATGCAGATTATCTACCTGATTGAAAGGTTGGTTACATAATCCCTTCAAGGAAACTGAGAAACTGAAGTCCAGATTAGAGATAAGAAGGCGTAAATGTTGTTAAATTTTCCTCTAGTAATCTTTAAACATCCATCAAAATGACTCTGTTCCCACTTATATTCATATGAAAACTTTTCAATCTTTCATCCTCTCATTCGCAGAATCTATCGCCTTGACTGGAGATGAGCATGAGCTGGGGAAAGTGTGTGTCCGGCTGAACTACAATGAGGCCCTGGAGCAGGTGTGGATCACCCTGGTTCAGGTAAGGTTACATACGGAATGGAGGTGGGGCCCACAGGACAAAAAGCTGTTGTACTATCCTGCAGCACTTCTCAAAGGACCCCCTGTGTGTCCAGAATACTGGTCTCTGTTAGCTCTCCTCAGCGCTCTATTAACTTTGGCTCAAACACTCAGAAGGAAAAGGTGTTTTTTGTAAGGAGTGGAGTCGTCCTGATTTATGTTAAACACAGGAAGTGATGTGCATTTAAATGGTTATATCTACATTTTTAATGAATTATGTATGTTTACCATTTTAAAGGTTTATTCATTGGGTATGCACAAATTGCCTGATGAGAAGGGGCTAAAACTGAAAAGGGGGGTTCATTTGCTCAACTTGTGATTATGAGTCTAATTGGTAGATTTATTTTTTGCTCTTAAATTCATATCAGTGCAGGGCATGGGTTATGCATGGGGACATTTAGATTTAAATGTATGCAGTTTGGTTTCACATATAAAATATTTCATGGATAACTTTGTGAATTGTTTTCCTGAAAAAAGCATTAATATTTTACTCTTTACCCATTTTTGTGACCAGTGTTCAGAACTCAGCCTTCAACCAGTTGGAGCAGAACAACAGATTGGTTTCAAAGCAGTCATCACAACTTCAAAACCCATACAGTTCAAGAGCACAGTCAAAGAATATAATCAGGTATTTGTGCAGTGTAACTTGACTCGTGATGCACCAAAATGAACTTCCACATGTTGTATTGTTGAGATTAAAATCTCTGTTTTGCATCTTTTGAATTGATGTGTTTTATAATATATTTTTATTTATTTATTTATTTATTTATTTTTAAATATATTATCTTTATTTTCCAAAGGAAATGTTTCTGGTATTTGTTTACATCAATACCTAAGTTTCTGCAGGAGAATAACTTTGCATGTATATTTTCATTAGATGCACTTACAATTCCTACTTAATTCTTTTCTGTATTTTTAGGATATATCCTTCATGGAGACCTTCGTATTTCCTTTACGCCTCCAGCAGTTGCGCGGCAGCGCCTTGGTGTTGCGCCTGCAGACGTTCAATCCCAAGAAACGTACGGTGGCAGAAGGCGCCCTTTCCCTGAGACAGCTTGGTCCTCAGGAATCAGAGCACTGGTTGGAACTCAACCCTCGTTCTAAATCCTCTGTAAGAGTTTTCTTTGTATCTAAGTATTTTTTTTGCTGCTGTTTTGCTTCCATTTCATTGACTGTTGCTGGTGTACTGAATGGTAGAACACTTTAAGAATATTTACAGAAAATCCTAGAGGGAAGAGCCGACATTTATATCATCAGTTTGATTTAGAAGTTGCAAAATACCATCAACCTTTCTCCTGATTCCCTCTGTGTTTTGCCAACTTTAAGTTGGCCATTCTCAAATACGTTTAGATGGCAAGTTGGTTATTTTGCACAAGTCTCACTAACAAGTCCTCAAATCATAACGTGCAAATATATAATTTGTTTATACCCTTAACTATGTCTTGAATGAACATTTCCATATCAGCACTAACATCACTCTGATATAATACTTCACAAAGTCTCCTTTAAATGGTGCTGTCAGCAATGGGACATGAATTGAGATATAAGCGGCTTTCTCACATATAGTGTTGTCAATAACATGACAACACTATACTAAAACCCTTGACTTCCTAGTTGGGTTTAGATTAAAAAAAATACATTGTGCTATGTGACTTTCACATTCATGGACACCATATTGGCACATTAAATGCAGTTGCTCTTGTGCCCATTAGAGGATACATATAGTAAGTAAGTAAATAAACTATTTGTCGAGCACTTTTCACAGACAGAGGTCACAAAGTGCTTGACATGACAACAACAAAAAAATAAAATTCAAGTAAAAAGGACATGTGACAAAACATGTGAAAAAGATGAATAGAAAGAAATGAATGGTATGTAGCTCTAGAAAGCCTGGGTATATAACATGATTATGTCTTTTTTTGCCTATGGAACCAGATGACCGATAGGGTCTCTTTTGGGGGGACTTTTTCCTGGTTCAGTTAAGGTTTCTTGTCCTTAGAACATTTTGTGTCATTTATTTTTGTACTTTACCCTTATTATGCCTTTGCACATTATGATGTCTGGGAATAAATCTGTCATTGAACAAGATGAAATATTATGACACATAAGAGATGCAGGTATTCAGGAGTCTGGAAAAAAGCTTGCTTAAAGCCACTGATTGCAGGGCTGAAGCTCTAGTGAAGGGATCTACAATCCTTAGTGATTATGGTGCTTTTTAAACTCTACAATCTTCAATATGATGCTGAAACATCATGTGTAGTTGTACAAATACAGGACATATCAGACTGCAACACAACAGTCTTGATAACAGCTGAATTCTGCTGTGGCTGTACTTTAGCGCGCTGCGTTAATGTTGTCCCCCACCATAAATATTGACCTTTTGTAGTTCAGTTATAAGGAAATACACAAAACTTAATAAATGTTTCGCTTTTCAAATATATTTGAAACCTATTTTAAATGCCAAAGGATAAAATGACTAAAAAACTCACCTTCTGTGTTGATCAGTTTAAGTAATTTCTGCTCTGCTTGATGTTCCATAATGGTCCTTGACAAGTCTCTATAGTAATTTCTTGCTTGTGCAATCAGCTGCCAGTGTTTTCTGTTCTCTGAGTGCAATAACAGTCTTAAACTGTCCCAGGGTTTTACTACTTATGTTCATAATTTCCTCTGTGTGCTCCTGTCTTTTACCACCCTTTTGCATTAGCACAGCAATAAGGACAAGGCGCTTGCTGTGCCTCATAAAACTGCCCTTATGCTGTATTCTAACCTACTGGCATGTACCGGGCTCTTGCTCCAAGCAGGCAGATTTTGTTGCACAATCACAGACAAAACAGAAAGTGGAATAGTTTCTGAGGGAAAAAAGAATATACACTTTCTTTTAGGGACACATCCCGAGTGCAGAATCTGTAAATGAAAGAGATGGAGAGTAGGTCAAACCTCAAACCATTTAACCAGGAGAGTGGTTTTGCTGATAAATGGATGTATGTCTGGCCAGTAACTGTAAAATCTGAACTGTTTCTGTACTTTGGAGATCAGACAGTGAATCATCAGGTTCTCAGAGGGACCATTTGATTCAGTCAGTGAGTACCCATCTGCTGGATACAAAAGAACCAAATTGTCCAAATCACTGTCCATCAGTAGAAGCTTTTAAGTGTCGAGACGGCTTAATCTGAGGGTATATTGAAAGAGAAAAGAGAAAAAAGACAACATTTTTGGGAGAAAAATACTAAAAAAACAGGATAACTGGATGGGGAAAATATACTGCAGCAGTGAACTCTGATCTGTGAAGCAACAATAAAGAGTGTAAATAATAATATTAATCTTACATTTGTTTTTTAAGATGAAAGAGAAATTACAGTATTGCTAAGGCTGGTGACACATTGGCTAGTGGTATTATGGGTATTTGGTAATTATCAATCATGACTGAGTACGAGAACAGGAGAACTTGGACATCTGTCCTTAATTTCATGCTAATTCAATAAGGAGCTTTTGAGAAGTTCTACATAAAGCCACATATTTTAACCTTATGGTAGTCTTAAAGGGGAAAATCATCCTCTGTGGACCAATAATGTGTGTATGACATTATGTATTTTTAACACACTTTTAATATGATTGCATTAACAGGACTCCTGATGCAACAAAAACTAGACCACAAATTACAGATCAGTGGTTGTATTTCAATAGAACTCTGAGGTTGAAACTAATGGGATGAAATGATAAAGCAAAAAGCAAAAATGGGGACTTTTATCAGTAAAAGAGTGGTCGCCATGTACAGCAACAGTTTGATACTGACACTGCAAACCAGAGGAGGTGCAACATTAATGATCTATCAAATATGCATATGCATATCAAATCTGCTTTCTTGCTGAAAGTGGACTACTTCATACTTTTTTTTTTGTTTTCCTGGCTCTGATAATTAACACGGTTGTAAATTTTAAAAAATATGATTTAAGAAAAAAAATGTTTGCAAGACTGCAGCTTCTGGATTTAACCTGGTAGTGAAAAATATTCACTTGATGGCAGTAAAAGTAATCTACATCTTGATTATGTGTGATTAAAAAACATGTTTGGTTTATACACAACCAACATACATAATGAAATGCCTAATGAGGTGAAACTAACTGATTATGGTCTTACAGGTTTGCCACTCTGAGCTGCATCTCAGCACCTGCTTTCAGCCTGTAAACGGACGCATCCAGGTCCAGATTCTTGCCGCCCAAAACCTCCCTCCATCCTGCTCACCTCTCTGCCAGTGTAAGTGACCGTCTCAGCACTAAGATGAGTAACGGCTCAGCTCATTTTACCAATCACTGTTGTTAATTTCACCCCCGTCCTTCTTCTGAAGCCTTCTTCATCAAAGCGGAGCTGCAACAGTTGGGGCAGGAGGTGATAAAAAACAAGACTCGTTCGCTGAAGCCCTCAAAGGGTCAGTGTCAGTGGGGGGAGACTTTCCATTTCAACCTGGCCTCCTTGGAGCACGCCTGCTCGCTTTCGGTCAAACTCTACAGTCGCAGCTCGGTCAGACGGAAAATGTATCTTGGACAGGTGAGTCCATATAATTATTATTAATGTCTTTCAGCGTTTTTTTGTTCTATATTATTTCTATTTTGCCAGATTTTTTTTGCCTTTTTGTTTGGTTGTTGGTTGCTGGCAGCATCGTTTTGAAGAGGAACTTTACTTGGTTGCAATTATTATGGTGCTGTCATGAAGACACTTAATCAGCTTTGGATTTGTGGAATCAGGAGGGTGTATCTGGTCTAAATGACTTTTAAGGCAGCAGTATGGCCCAAAAAAATAACCCTGAATGAATGCTAGAATGCTAAATGATAAAATTCCCCTGTAGAACATTGCATTGCAAAACAAAAGTCACTTCACCTATTTGATGACCATGTTTTTGATCAAAACTCATGACTGCTGAGAAATGGCTGCATAAAGCGATGAACTAATCAATTACCTGCTTTTCTCGGTTCATGTCAGGTTTATCTTGGGTTCGACAGCCCTCTACCAGACGCTGTGGAGCAGTGGAAGGACACAATGTCTCACCCAGAGAAAGTGGTGAAAGCGTGGCACAGGCTAAGCCCTCCCTAACTCTCGTCTCTGTTTGAAGACGCCGCAGACATCATGCTCTCCTGCAGCAGGACCAGCAGTGGCTGCTTACTTTACCAGTCGGCTTGCCAAAGTCATGTATGCTGACTGAGTCCATGCTTGAGCGTCGGACTGTAATCTGCTGACGTGCTCTGAATGTCCGGGAGGACAGTTCAGGTGTTCATTGATTGATTGTAAATATGGGTGTAGAACATGGAGTAGGTGCTCTAGACTGAATAGAAATGTAAAAAACTGTACAGCATCTATTTAACTGGTCATTTAACCATGAACCGTTTAGTTTCAGGCCTTGTATGTATCACTGCTTTTGGGGCAGACTTTTTCGGTCTGGTATAAAAGAAAAAGAGAGGACATCCCTTTTTCGGGCCTTACCTTGTCTCCGCCATGTTTGTTGGTCTGGATCATTAAAGTGTGTCTGAACATAATGCTAAGGAGGGAAACAATGATCTTTGAGAAGCAATATTTGCCGTCCATCAGTTTTAGGATGCAAATGAGAACATTTCCAGAGAAGATTATTATCATAAATTGATATAAATACTTTTTTGTTCTTTTTTTTTTTTTACATGCCTGTAAGTTTACAAGCAAGAAAAGTAACCACAAGGTCAAACTTATTGTTTTACAAAATCTGTGTTGGTTATCTGAATAATATCCACCTTACAGGATGTGTTGATTTTCTGCACTTTTATTACCATTAACAAACGTGTAACTTTTCAAAGAACTGGACATTTGTAGCTTTTAACAAACGTTTATTCTTTTAGCAAATAGAACAGCTCTAGAGGTCAATGAAGGAAGAAGTCAAACCCAACATAAATGTGAGACTCATTGATATATTTTAATATGCTTTTTACAACCATGAATGTAGACAAAAGTAAACAATGCCATGTAAAGATGTTTGTTATTTCACTGTTACTTTTTATCATTGGAGAGGAAAAACAGAAACTTTATCAACACTAAAAGTGCGCTACAGGTCCCTGATCCCTAATTTATTATTATGGGAAGTCATGTTACTGACCTTATGCAGCCGCACATAACTCAAAGCTAAGCTGTGAGTTGTTGTTCTTTTTTTTTAAATAAAGCACTTTATTTTTTTCTTATATTTAATCTTTCGGTTTTAAACTATACCATAATAAAAAGTTGTTGCCATTGGAAATGTGAAGTGTGTTTATTGGGGAAAAAATAGGCAACAAAAAAATAGGTGGCGGCTGTGGCTTATTGGATAGAGCCGTCGCCAACTAAAACAGGAGGTCGGCGTTTCGATTCCACTCCGGTACATGTCGAAATGTCCTTGGGCAAGATACTGAACCCTACCTTATGGAATGATAGGAGTGCCACAATAAAGAATAAATGAGGAAAAGAATAAGATAATAAATGAGGGAATGTATACACATATACATAAAACTAATAAAGATATTATTTTATCCTTTTCC
>JAVQJG010066217.1:0-14611 GCA_036024015.1 Craterocephalus amniculus | reverse complement strand
GCTCCCGACCGGCTTCGGTAAGAGTCTGTTAGCCCGGCTTGCTACACACAAGTCAGAGAAAAGAGTGCTGTGATTGGTTTAAGCTTTGATTGATTTAAGCTTCGACCAATCACAAACAGTGACATTTGAAGGAGATGAGTCAACCGTTCCTTCTGAGAAACAGTTTCCCTGTTGGTCTTGGCCAGACTAAATGCTCGCATTTAAGTTGCAATAGCCAGGCTAAGATTTCAGGGGAAAGTTTGTTGTCCTTGAAACAAATGCACAACAGAAAGTAGTTACACTTTTCCTCCTTCTTATTGCCATTCAGTTATGCTTCTTTCTTTCTTCAGAAAGGCAAGTCCTACTATGCTTATTTTTGGCGCCACTTTGTGCCAAAAACATGTCCTTGGCTTTGTTCCAGCCATAGAGGAGCATTATTTTCTTTCTTTTCAGACAGACGTAAAACTTTCTTGTCACCTGTTGATCTTTGGCGGCACTTGATTACTCATAATTGTCAATTTAAGCAAACTAATTGGTCAAATGTTTGAAAGGAAGCCAAACTGACCAGTGGCTTCATACGTTTTGGGGTCCTTTTGAACATTTTTAGTTATTCTGTCTTTCCTACATTGAAACCTTTTTTCCCCTTTATATTTCTTTCTTGGGTTTCCATGAGGATGGAGAGTCACCCAAACTTTCTCTGAAGTTTTGCATGCACTAAGATACTCAGGCCTCTCTGCACAGTCTTTGCTGCTGCAACACAAATCCTATGTAGACATATTTGAGGCTGACACAGAGTTATTTCCGGTTGCTCTCTAACCATCAGGTGGCATAGATAGAAAACACATTATATTAAGTGGTCAGGAGTGGCTCAGAGTCACCACAGCATATTTTAGAGCTAAATAGAAATGGACGGTACTTGCACATGGTTTTTTTTGTCATACAACCAATCAAAGCACACTGACCCTACACGGCACAGTCACCCGTTCACTCACAAACTCATACAGCACTTATACTGGATCATACTAAGTGCGACCACACAATTTCCTACCCCAAAAGGCACATCGGGAGGCACGGTTCTGTGTCTTGCCCAAGGACACTTCTACCTGTAGTCAAGGGATGCCGTGAATTTTTATTTGTTTATGAAAATCAAAGAATGTAAACATCTTCTTGAAGATGCAAAAAAAAAACAAAGTCATGAACCTTTTAACATACGACATCTGTAATTAACTCCAAATAAAGCTAAAAGAATACATGCAAAATATTTTAGCTGAAAAATAAAATATTTTTTACATTTTCTCTATTTGTGAAATTTATCTTTTCTATTAGTTTTCCCATGATCTACATATACGTATGTCTCTTCAGATTACGTCTCACCTGTTCCTTCTGCTTGCCACATCAACTAATTGCCCCTTACATTCACAAATTCCGATCACCTGATTGCACAATGCTCATCAGGCCCTTCAGATGAGCATCTCCAAACCTCCAACTGCTACTTTGCCAATATGTCTTTGTACTTTATCCTTCAGGTGTTCTGCATCAGTTCTTACGTCATGTTTGCTTTACCTTTCCTGTTCCTTAGACTCTATCTGTTTGCTTGGCTGGTTTCTGCAGCTGTGACACTACTTTTACTACTTTTACAACCAGCTTTTGGGTGCTTTGAGTGGAGCCTTGATAAATAAAATGTAATTTTCTGCAGTATTTTTCATATCCAGGCTGCAATATAAAAAAAAGGAACATAGATCTTATGAAACGATGCATCAAGCATACAGAAACTGGCAAGAACGAGGCAAAGTGATGTAGGTTATATGTACTCAAAGAATTCATAAGGTAGGTTTAAGGACTTTTCAGTGGGACAGACAGTCAGTGTGTGCATTTTTTAACCATATTGCAAAGGCACAAGGGTTACAGGTCAGTGCCGCACTCTTGAACAACACTGAAGGTGGAACCATGAACCTGCAGACAGTTTTATCCAATGAGCCTCTACAAAGTCATTAACAGTCTGAACCTGTGCAGACATGAAATAGAGTTTTTGGCAGCAAAGTGACCATTACACAGAGTAAACTGAGTCATGTCCCTCTAACAAAAGAGGGTTATGGACTCAGCTCCTTTTTTTTTTTGTTTCTAAGAGCCTCTCACGTGTCCTTGTATCCCTAGAACTGCCGTTCTTATGCAAAGTTTAAATCCGTAATGCATTTCCCATAAAGGCTGAAAGTGCCCAATCACACCTAATGGCAGCATGTTAAAACACAGTGTGCTCAGCCTCCAGGGGTCCATATACAACTCAAAGTGCATTGACCACTGTGACTGCATATAGAAGGGCACTGTGCTGTGATCAAAAGACAGCAGCAGGGCCGTCGGGGATGGGAACGCAGAATCAACCCTCATTATGGCTGTGAGGCGTCCATTTGAGAATTTTTAATATGTGTATCCTATTAGGCAGTTTAAGTGCTTTTTGATAATTGTGCTTTGTACTTTTACAGCACTTCAGTCTATTCCCTGTTCAATTTCCTCTTTTATCGGACGTTTGAAATATTGATCTCTGACAGATAAAAGCAAACACCATAATCTCACGCGGGTGAGCTGGAGAGTGAGTGAACGCACAGTGTGAGGGAAATACACCGGGGACCAGTCTCCTCGCCAACCACTCTCTGTTTTATTGCCTTTATTCGTCAACAGAATTTGCTTACTGCTTTGGGATGTTTATGTAAAGCGCCTGCAGTCTGATAGGTGGTTGATATGACCATCTCTGGTGGTGACCCCCCTTCCCCGGCTCCCTCAAATCCAGTCTCTCCTCCAGCCCATCTGTCTCCTCCCCTTCCATCAACCCCCCTTGACATTTTACAAAAGGCAGCACAGGGGCTCCCGAGGTGCTACCGATGATTGCCGCTGCTTAAACTGCTGTCAGCGCTGTCGGGATAACAGTGATTTATCTCCATAGCACTTTATGGAAGTTAGTGTTTTCTGTTAACCTGAGCACTGAAATGCTGCATGCTGCTGGTTTGAAGTCACATTAACCTGAATCAATCACGTCTTGATTTTTCCATAAAAGAAAACCCTCTGTAAATAATAGTGGAGCTATTGGCGCATTGAATACACTAAGCTCAGTAGCAGCCGCGCCGAGCTGTGGCTGATCCGCAGATATCATGGTTACCTATTTCCAATATCCTCACGCCAAAGCAGGGATTTGATGCTTCGACTTGTGCGCATAAATTCTTCAAATGGAGCAACACTTAATACCAGAACTGTCAAGAGACAAGCATGAAAAAAAGTTTCAAATCGCAATCTTGCAGCAGTGAAACAATAATGCATGTTGATTGTGTATGAAGTGCTGTGTTCTTTGGTCTGAGTTGAATCTGTTCAGTTTTGGATGACGGGTCCCTCTTGAGATAATAAGGGTTGTTTTGATGTTTAAAGCATTGCTAATCTCCTAAAGCCTTGGGCTACTCATCCCACTGCATATGTGCAGGCTTGTCAGTTTGAGTGGGGATGCAGGAGGATGGTCCTCTGAGCAAATGAATTTTTTTTTTTCTTGTTTTTCCCTTTTAGCTTTGCAGACACTATTTGAGATTTACTGCAAACATTTGACCAACGGCCTGGTGTATTGACTGCGTTTGACAAGCGTAATCCTTTTCTTCTTTCCAGTCACTTCCATTCTACGATCAATCAGAGCATCAATGCCCTGCAGACTGCTATGAAGTGCAGAGTGTTCGATCATGAGCCAGGCACCTTGTGGACCTTCACTATAATATAGTGATTGATTCATCTTCAAAGATATCTTAAGTGGTTGGCTGGGCAAGGTGTATAATGTGTTTTGTTGACTGCAGCCCTTTCCTTTTACCCAGCTTGCAATCCTTTAAAAAAGCCGCGCAAGCACACGCATCAAAACTCAACCCGAGACAAACACACCGCATCACTTTTGATGTGATTAATTCCCACCCGCCTGTTAAATTTGTCTTGCGGGACAGAGGTTTGATTTGCAAAAACGATAAAATGTCAAACAATGTACACATTTGAATCCATTTGAAATTTTATGGTGACCTTTCCTATTTGAAAATTGCAAATCTGAAACTCAATCGCAAATTGAAAACTGTTGGGAGTAATCTGGCAGTAACCCTGTACTTTAAAGGAAAGTTGCAGCAGCCCTATATTTTGACCAAACATGGAATGAGACCAAATAATAGCGTTTAAAGTTTCAGCGGGTGGCCAGACCAAATCTGTAGGTCTGCAATACCTTTAATGTCCACTTGAGTTAGTGTGTGTGTTCAGATTGGATTTACCTATTTCAGCCGCTGTGATCCTCAACACAGTGAGCTGGAAAGAAATGCCACGGCCGTGTTACCAGCACCCAAAGAGCTGCTATTACTTTATGTCTTATTCACCTATCGATAGTCGGGGGGGTTGAAAGGTTCAGAAAGTGAATATGCTTTCTTGAAGGGTCACAAACCTTTTTGTTGTCTAAGAAAAAAAACAATCATGACTCATGAACAATTGAAGACGGCGTTGAACTCAAACAATACAGTGAACACTTGTTCTGACTGATTCGTTCATGTTTGTCTGGAAGAGCGTGTGTGTGGAGGTGTTATGGTGGGAGCATTACAGAAGTATTAAAGGAAGTGTAGTAATTACAGCAGAGGCAGTGTCAGTGACCTCTAGATTGCACTATCTTGTCTCCTTTGTGCCTGCCTTTGCAACCCGCTTCATTGAGTGACATTGTATCTTTTCACTTTGGCTCTCTTAAAAATGTGCATGGTATTGGGAGCCAGTGAGGCGTGAAGGTTTTTTTTTTTTTTTTTTCTTTTTTTAAGCCTTTTTCTGAACCTCCCTGCCACCTCCCCCAGCTGCCCTCTCCTCCATCCCGACTGCCTTACTGGGAGGTATTTCATGAACAGCTGGGTCCTGGGAGAGGAGAGGTTAGTGAAAGAGGCGCTCTGTGTATAATTCAATGATTATCAGGTGTGTGTGTGTGTGTCTATACATGTGTGTGGCCCTCCCCCTCCTATTGGCAGGTGTCAGGTGACAGGCAGGCCATGTCAGTGTCTGTCAGCTGGCTTTCTATTGGAGCAGTCACACTGTTCACAACATTACCATAAGCTGATGAAGAAGGCTCAGGCCCGTCTTAACACACGCCCTATGATCTGAAGCTCGGATGTCACATGGGACACTCAGACTCTGTCAATGCCAAAGCGCCTAAATCTCAACACCATCTTTTCTTATACTATGTCTTGATCTCTGGGTCACCTCAAATTAGTATTATCCAACACAGAAAGCAGAATTTACCCTAATTGAAATGGCATCGTGTTTTTAGTCTGTGAGAAAAACTAAGCAGAATGAAGTGGTTACCTGCTTGTTTCCTGTTCTCTAAACTCAGGCTGTTTTTCCTTAGTCAGGTTCTGCTGGAGGTTGCTCTCTCCGCTGTTGCCTGTCAGGACATCTATGCAGAGGACAGGGGATTCAATCAAAACAAGAAGACTCGATTTAATCTGCTGGTTTGAGTAGATAGGTAACTTTTCTGAAATAGCATTGTGTGAGCATAACCACAGTAAGGAACAGGACAAATCTGGATTATGCAGAATTTGATTTAATTGGATTATAGTTGGATTACAGTAAATTGGATTATAACTGGATTAAACTGGACTGTATCTATATAAGCACTTTGAGATTAGCTCTGTTGTGAATTAGCGCCATAAAATAAGACAGTAAGGTTGAAAGGTTGCTCTGAAAACCTGAAACTGAAGTTCATCAGACACTGTTGATTTTGCGGTGATCAATCGTGTTTGTTTAGGTCATTTTACAAACATACGTTACTCAAAATTCATGATTGCAGAGAAGGCCTGACTGAGACCAGCGCTGTAGCAAATAGTCACTTGTTTGTCGACTTACAATAAATTAGCCAGCAAATATTTCAGAAATTAGTAACGCTTATGCTAATCCTGGCTGATATGTCATTTTAGTCCATTTTTGGCCTTGACTCCGGGTAAAGTTAACTGTCCATACTCAGAAGTCAGATATGGCCAAAACCTGCATTTTTTAAATACTGCTAGTCATCTAATCCGTACCCCAAATTACTGAGACGGATTAAATATGAACAAGTTAGGGTAATCATCCATATTGTAGCTAACTGTGACTTCCTGACCCACAGCTTAACATGTATTAGCCTCCTGCATCTGTTTACCACAACTCCACATGCTTGATAATTTTGAATAAACACTGAAGCAGTCTGCCCATTACCAGCTTCAGTAATGGACAAATTGGGTCAGGGGTGATTCAAAGATGGTTTCGCATTTGTGCTACCTTTAGCATGCTAATTGCTATTCTCCTCCTCAGTGGGGATCCTGTTTGAGATGGAGGGGGACAAGTGAACTCTGCTCCAACCCTGAAGCCGCTCCTCCCGGCTGCATTGTCGACACGCTGAGCCATGAGGGAGACAGGAAAGCTGACATCAATGCAAGCCAGAACTCTGTAAACCCGACTTCTTTCCTTTTATTTCTCCTCCTCTGTGCAGCTGACGATCGTTTACAGAGAGAACCACAAAGTTAATGTTATAGTCACGCAACAAATTTGAAAAGAGATGTTTTGAATTTCATGAAGCATTATATTATATGCAGTTTCAAGTGATTAAATTAGCACAAGTACTCAAATTCTGGGTCAAAACCTATATATGTGTTCCAACATCTCATATAAATGGTATTAAATAAATTTAACAAAGTCTTTTTCAGATACAGAAGCAAACACAAACCGTAAATCACTGTCTGTTTGTTCTAAAAAGCTTTCCACTCTTTTTAAGCAAATAAAATAAATACGATTTTTTTTTCACGAAGTTTTAATGAGCGCATGTCTAATGGCAGCTCTGATCGATAGCATTAGCTGCGACCAAATACATAAAAAAAGGAATCAATGCTAATAAAGTGAGCTCAGCCTCAGAAGAAAGCCTCTGCCTGTTCCACTCACCTCCAGATGGGTTGTCTTCCTTGACCAGCTCTTTGTGAAACATGGCTGAATATCTGTGACAAGCAGGTCTAGGTTATGGATCAGATCTATTAACAATTATTAAGGTTCCAGAAAAACATCAGCAGCTGAAAACAATGAGAAAAGCTATTTATCAAATGAGAACAGGGAAGCTCATATAAAAATTAAAAAAAAACAGAAAACTGAAAGACTCAGGCAAAACCAAAGGAGTAAATAAAAGCACTTAAGAAACAAAGCAAGTTAGTGTTAAATACAATGTGAACTGCGTTCGATCTGCTTCTTGTGGTGTTTAATTTATTTAAAGTGCTGATCACTCCGGTCCGCATACCTGGGCTAACCTCCCCACTGTCTCACTCTCTTAAGTCTCAAGCACCTGTTAAACTGTGAGGACACTTGACTGCTTCAGTGTGCTCTCACACAAATCTTGACATAGTTTGGCTGTAAAAGCATGTCTGTTTCCACTGTCATAAAAAAAATAGAAAATTGTTTTATTTTCAGATTGAACCATGCATGTATGAAAAGAGGAGTTTATTCTATGTTTGTGATATAAAGCCAAAGCAGATGTGTTTGTTTAGGTATGTGGGTTTATCAGTTTCTGAAAACTTTCAGAATAAACTGAATTAAATCTTATGTAATGTTTTTTTTTAGTTGTGTAGTTCACGCCGTCCAGGATCTGGCCACAGAGGTCAGATTACACAAGGTCTGTTTGATTTAATCTACATTCCTGGAATAAATATTCATGGGAATTAAATGAACCCTACCCTTCTTTATTTATTTTTTGTCATAGTGAAACTTGTGATTCTGATTAACCTGAGACCAAACTTGTGTTTTAATACACTAACATGCTTGTTCAAATTTTCCTTTTATCACACATGAATAGAGATTAACCTTTGAATGAAATCACTACATGCTTTATTTATGGCCACAAGCAATATGAGTTTTACAAAAACAGAGAGAAACAATTTGAAAGAATAAAATAGAATATTAAATTCCATGTCATATCATCACCTCAGAGAGAAAAGTGTTGTTTCCAACACTTCTAAACCCAAAATCAGATGAATGTCAGCACAGCCTAAAAGCATAAATAAATAAAGTAGGCTCAGTCTTATTTGACATTACGACACGTTAACTTGTATAGTACATACCGAATCAGATTTTCTTGTATTTATGTAGACTCCGCCTGATTACAGTTTGTGATCTGGAGCACAGCGCCCCACAGTGGTCGGGTCTCATCTCTGCTCCAAAATGTGCTCCGAGGACGACAGCACATTTACATAAAGGTGCAAGCACTTTGCGCCTGTGATCATCAGCACTGTTTATCATTTGATCAGCTATGATTGATGCTCTGTTAATACAAATTTAACTTAGCATGTTTTCCCTTCCAAGGGACCCATGAAGAGGTTCAATTACAGAGCAATCTCATTAATTCGAGAGCTTGTTACAGAGAGAGGACAGCAGGCTTTTTTAAATTCTGGAATGCAGATGTGTAAGGGACATAATTAGTAGATAAGAGTCCTAATTGGATCCTGCTGTGTGGCTGCAGAGGGTGTAGCCCTTGCTATGTTTTACAAGTTCTACGGTGTGGAAGTACACTTTTTTATAACCTGCTCACACACATGCACCATCCGTCACACACAAAGAAGGAGGGAGTCCCTCTGCAGCTCTTTTGTCTCGCTGGCAAATGATTGCCGCTGCAGAGGTTTGATATTTGACTGACTTTTTCCTTTGTGTGAGGGTTTTAAAGGAGTTGGAGCATCAGTGAGAATTGGAATATTGAAGAATTTTGTGGAAACATTTGCTTGAAATTCAAGACTGATGTGTTATAAACAGTTTTTGTTTTGTTTTTTTAGGTTAAAGTTGAACACAGTAATAGACAAGCCAGTACAGCGGCTTCCTTTTCTGTTGGGTTACAAAAATGCCGGGTGAAAACATCAAACAGTCCTCTGTGCCTGTTTCACGGCACTGTTGTAATGTTTTTATGACATGGGTTCTTTTTCCTGGACCTGTCTCGCAGGCCATGTAAAATGTCAGCTAGGTGGAGGGCTGAGAGGGGTATATCAAAGGGCAAACCACCCCCTGGTCCAGAACACAGATCCAGCTTCATTGCTCTCGTCAAACAAGCATGCCTGTCCCTTGGCCTCTGTGGGGGAACCTGCAGTGTAGTTAAGGGAGAAGCAACCGCGAGACATTCTCCTCTCTCTGAAGACAGATACGAGCCTGACAGCAGTCATCCTGGTGGTTCGCCCACGTCGGGAACTCCTACGTTCACCCCCCTTTCTGTCAGGAGTGAGCGCTGTGCAGCCGACTGAGGGTGCAGGCCCAGAAGTGGCACAGTGGGGCCGACAGGCATGAGCAGGAGGGAGGAGGAGGCAGTTGGAGTGGGAGGTGGGGGGATATAACCCCAGCACGGGGTGGCGGATCTCTCCCAGCTGTGCCCATCTGAGGGGAAAAGCAGCCCAGAGGAAGCTCCATTAGTTCCAGGGCAGCGCCGGGGCCTGATGGCTGAACGCGGCAGCAGAGCAGAAACACACTCTGCCTCTCTTCCAGCATCCACCGCCCTCAACACCCAATTACTTCTCTGGGAAAGACGTCTCTGGACAATGCACATGGCCTGTGGAGCACTGATTTATACTCAGTTTACACACTTTTTTTCTTGTTTTGTTCCTTGTAAGCTTTTAAAAGGGAAGCAGTGGAAATGTACATCTTACTTCTAGCGTGGCACTGAGAGCTACTTACTGCACATTTCCCGCATATGTAGGCTGGAGATGCCAGAGTCAAATTTGTATTTTACATTTATTTCTCTTTCTTTTTTGTTTGTTTTTGTAGCAAAGTATCTTTATAAATACACCCAATGAAACTATCACTTCCGTAAAATAATTTTGCAGAAGCATTTGAACAGAGCAGGATTGTGTTAACATCAAAGTCAGGACATGCTCCCGGTCCCCCATCCCCATACTGAGCGCTTCAGCAGGGGGTTGATCCATTTCATGAAGCAGAAATGCCTCAGTTTTCATTTCAAATGAGAGAGAGGGCAAGAAACAACTCAGAGAGCAAAATGGAGGTCTTAGCCCTAATTACCACTGTAGTTTACTTCTCACACACCAGCCTTTCAGTCAGGCTACTTCCCCCATAAAAGCGAACAGATTTGTGTCAGCTCTGTGGCCTCTGTGTGACTTGAGCAACTCGTGTCTTGCATCTATCTGCTCACCCCTGAGATATTGCCGCAGTATTTTTTCATGTGACGCGGACATTTGAGAGCCCGTTTTCTCCCGACTGAAGTTTAGATTTTCGGTTCATCGCTTTCATCAACATGTTGAAGATTTATTCTTATTTTGTTTTGAGGAGAAACACACTGAACTCAATGAACTGTTTAAGAACAAGCAACCAGGGTCATGTTCTTATGATAAACATCTTCATTTTCATGGGTCAACTTCTTATGTTGCTTTGAAGGCATGACACTTTACCCCCTTCCTTTGGGTTTTGTAAGTCTGCCCCCTTTTTTTTGTTGTCGATGCCTACTTTGGTGTTGAGTCTGCGTCTCCATGTGAACGTAGTTTGAGCGTGTTTGTTTATGTGTCTCGTAAGTCTTGGTCTAGCAATCTTGGCCTGGTCTCCCGCTGCGCTGCCTGTCATTCTTGCATCCATTGACATTCAGACAGAGCAGCTGTGCCTCTTCATGTTTTCCAATTAGACATCACTTCAAACCAGCCTGTTTGGAATTTAAAGGGCTCACTTTCCCTGTTTACACATCCTGGAAGCACTGGGAATAAAAGATGCTTCTGCTGCTATAATGTTGCATTATCAAACGTAAGCGTTAAAATGATTGCTGCTGGGAGGGCGTTGTGTGTTGGTGAAACGAAAAAGTTTCCACTCATCTCAACAGGTGTTCCCTGTGGGCTTTAAGGTGATGGGGGGGATGCAAAGCACCCAGCAGTGTGACTACATAACCTAAAAGGCTTGCATTTTTCCAATCACAACAGAGGTGTCATTAACGTCCCCGTCACCAGGCGTGACCTGGACCCAGACTGAGCCCTGAGGAGACACGCTATTGATCCGAACAGCCAAGAAAGCCAGCTGCCATTAAAGCCATGACAGTGGAACTGTACGGCATCGATCGGAAGCGCCGGGGCCACACCATATTATTTATAGAGGAGAGCTCCGTCCTCTACTCTCTTATGTCTGATAATTGATGGCAAGTGGGGCCTTGCTTCCTACCCTGACCCTGACAAACTGAAAGTCAGATGGATTACATCTAACACAATTTTGATTGATATTATCAGATTACGCCATGCACGACAAGGCATGCTGGCTGAGCAGAGCTGAGGTATTCACTCTTTCAGGACGTCTGGCTTAATTCATCCAGTGGGAAAAATGGTGAGTCTGCGGTGAGTGGGGTAAAGGTGCATGTGGCTGTGGCAAAAAAAAAAGCACGGCTAATGAGCTGGTGCATGTATGAGAGGTCCCAATGAGTAAGAAAAATGTCTGTGATATATCCTACAAGGCTGGTGGTCCTAGAAAAACCCAAAGATTAGATAAAACCAGCATGTTATCTCTGCTTCATACCCATTGCATTTTAGAGTTTCCACCTGGTTTGAAGACAGAATGATTACAATTCCAGCTCCTCCTCTGAGGGGGAGATAATATCCTCAAAGTTACCTTTGTTTGACTCAAGTAAATTAATATGTTTGCTGAAATTAAAGTTGGTGCATCCCTTCATTGATTTATTTCCACCACATTTATATGACTCCCCAAGCGTAATGATCGGATTGAGTGCTTCACATTTTCTTCCGCCTCCATGAGTTAACATTGTTTAATGGTTTTGTGGTATTCCTTTTCCTTTGGGGAAAAAAACAACAAAAAAAAACAAAAAACACCAGCTCTGTCATGAGAGATGTATTTAAATAATTAGGTCAGAAACTCTTTCATCTTTAATATAATTTTCTGAAGCTACTTTCTCAGCCTCAAAAGAATAAACATATTGTAGATTCTGCTATAATAATATTAGCTAAAACTGGAGACAGCCTGTGAAAGAAGGAGCTTGCAGAGCCTTAAACTGACACTCAGTCATCTATGTTCCTTATATGTTGTCATGCATGTGTGTGCAGGCTTGTCCCTGCTCATTCGCTTTACTATGAAACCTCTATTGTAGATAAGGCAGGGTGAAAGTGGCACAGAGCGGCAGCAGTGCACAGCACAGACCCTTCCTGTCCCATCAATGACCAACATACTGCTCTCAATCCATTTCTTTATACACTATTATTATGAGGTTCACTAGCATTTTTCCCCCTAATCCAATTACTCTGAACGACTATAATGTGATTTAGACATTGTTTATTATTCAATTACAGGACATATCTCTCCTTCTCAAACATGCAACGCTTGCCCTTAAAGCCTCTTTTTATGGCTCAAAAGTTTCTGCATTCTCCGGAGATCATCATGGTGGGGAATTAAATTAACATGACAGAAGGGGTAGCTCCTCATGAGGCTTAAACTGTAACGACAAGCCCGTTAAAATTCATTTTCCACTCTGATTGGATTTAGTGCATTCATCATTGCTTCACAGATATGTCTGTTCTTCATTCATATTTGAGAGAACAAAAAAAACATAAATCTCACAAATTGGTTCCCGTCGCTTCTTGTTAAAATGATGGGGATTTATGGCTCGATTTACCGCACGAGGTCTCAGCCGCTTGCCTGTCCCTGCCAACAGCAGCTTTATAAATGCACCAACAAAAATTGTTTCACTCTCCAATTGTCACAGCAATTGTACCAAATTGAATTAAATCAGCATCTGTCTTCTGTTAGATTTTTATGTCCAATTCATTAGAAAAACTAACATTCTTATTAGATACTCAGGGTGGATGTTGTGCACTCTGGCACAAGGACCTCCTGTCTGCTTGGTGTTTTAATACGACTGTGTAATAAGGTGCTATAAGAAGGACTTTTAGTATTTGTTGGCTAACCACTTAAGGACTTACTTTGTGATTTCTTGCATTTAATTTATTGTTTTAGTATTTTTTCCTCATATTTACAGTTTGAATTTACAGAATTAATATGCAAAATTAACACCCTCACCCTAATGGTGGTAGGAGAGAGTGCAGTGCATACAACGTTTTAGTCGTTGGGGTGATTACACCTGGGTTTCCAGTGAGGCCATTGCATTGTTTTTATTTTCTATAAAAGGTGAGCTACTTCATGAAAAAGATGAGGGTGGGAGTATTGAGTGTCAGCCAAATATGAGAATGCCTCATTCAAAATGTGTCATATGGGACTCTTCTGCTAATTAATTTAAATGCCTCTCCCCATTTGTGATATTTGATTTCATTTTTTTTATTTCAGCAAAACTGGAGCGGGGGAGTATTGGGTCCAGCATGTATGGTCAACATATGGCACATATTAGATTACTCATATATTGTGTATTGTTTTCTGTGGTATCATCTTTCTCATGTGGTGTCTTCATGCAACATATGCTCTTTCGCATTACTCATATCACACAAGCTATTGAGGTATATCAAGTATCTGATACCACCAGCACTGCAAATCTCTATAAAGGATCACTTTGAACACTAATAGTCTTTTTTATTTCCAGTTAGAAAATAAAAAAATCTGTTTTGATCATGTTACTGAAAACACATTTATCTTTTATCATTTCACCTCTTGAAGTAATCAAGTTAACTGAAAACTGTGGGAATATAATGAACAATATCAGTTGTTCAGTGAGAAAAATCTATTAACATATATCTAAAAGTGAGTTTTAGCACTCATGCTTTTTCCAATAATTTTTGCTTTGTTGATTTTTTCTCAGCTGTAAACTCAGCAGAGCTCATCACTGGAAGTTTGTTCAACTTACCTAAACTTCTGCTTCCGCATGCTGTGATGAATCCAGTATGAATGAGCCATCCCAGTCAGCCATGAAAATCAAAGCCACGTCTTTTCATTGTAGCTCAACCAAACACCTGAATACCTCTGACCTTCTTCCAAGCTGCTCCACAGTTCTGTGTTGCAGCGCAACAAGGAAACAGTGGATACAAGTACTGGAAACACTGGCATAATACTTTACTGATGGGAGAAAAGTGACATCATTATGGACACTATCTGTACTACACAAGGCTTCTTTTTTGCCCCTCAAAAAGACATAAAGGCAGTTTGTCTAGTCTTTGTATCTCTCCTCAGGCACAGGAAATCCACGATGGAGGCAAACGGTGATGACAACAGAAAAAGTCCTCTAAATATAAACATGTCATTGGGGGATGTGGTTGAACGGTTGTAATGATTTGCTAATGTTTATTACTGCACCTGAAATGAAGCTTTAGTGAAAGTTCAGTAAAAAGATCTAATACACCTTGTTTTCTTAAATTCTTAAATCCTTTGCTTTTCCTCTGCTGTTCCTTTCCCTTCCACAGTAACGTTCCACATTACTATTTCTTTATATTTACTAATTAATTTATTAATATTATTGTTTATTTTTATTTACACTCATTTATGTATACATATTTATTTAGGTTACATTTGTTAATTGTTATTAATGTATGTAATATCAAATTGAACTTTACGTTGTTCCAGCATTTTTCATTTTATTTTGTTTTATTTGTTGTCTCCGTATTAAAAAAATGTAAGTAAATTCAGGAGTTAAAAGTTTAATGCAGTATTGGAGTCTAACATCAAA
>JAVQJG010066216.1:0-30317 GCA_036024015.1 Craterocephalus amniculus | reverse complement strand
TTCAGTTGATTTGTAATGAATACACAATGTATGACATTTCATGTTTTTTAATTGCATTACAGGAAATAAAGAACTTTATCACAATATTCTAATTTTCTGAGACAGACCTGTATGTAAGTCCATGGGAAGGAAACTGGAAGAAGACCAGTGTCAAAGGAGCGAAGATGACGGGAAGTTAAATGACGATGTAGGAGCTCCGTGAAATATGAGGCAGTCAGATTATTGTGGGCTTTGAATGTGAAGAGGAGAATTTTGAATTGAATTTGATGAGGGATGAGGAGCCAGTGTAGCCTCAGAAAAACTTTGTGTGTGTGTTCATGTGAAGTGGTGTGGGTGAGGAGTCGGGCTTGTTGAGCTTTTTTTGATGAGCCGTACAGAATGCTGGTGCAGTAGTCCAGCCAGGATGTGACAAAGTCATTTCAGTGGTAGAAAATGAAAGACATGGAAAATGTTTTTTAGGGGAAAGAATGCTGTTCTGGCAATTTGAACAGAAAATTATACAAAAAATCTTTTTGCTAGTGTTTTTTTTCTTAATTTCAATTAGAAAAAAAAACCCACAGTAGCCAGACCAACATTTCTGCTACTATAATGACTGACAAGAAAAAAAGATGAATAAAATGATAATAAAAATGGAATAAAATTTTTTTTTAAAGTTTTTGCATTTATTTGAAATATATATTTTTAACAACAAAAAAAAGATTTTGAAATTGTGAAATTAAAATCCCAATATTTGATTTTCCAATTGGATTTTCCCCTCCCTGGTGGTTTTGGTGATGGATTTAGGGTAAAAGATACTCATGTCGCTTTTTTCACAGTTCAGTTTGAGGTAGTTGGCTTGCATGGTTTTATTTCTGCTAAACAGTCATTCATAGCGCCCTGAGGTGAATGGGTTATGGATCTGGTGGACAGGTAAAGGTGAATATCATCGGCATAACAGAGAAATTGTAAACCATGACGACGGATAATGTTCCCAAGCAGGAGCAGTAAAGTATAAACCGTATTAAAACCGCATCGACTAATGAACGCTTTCCCATCAGATTAGGATCCGTAGCGCACAAAGTTTCAGCACAAGTTTGTGTTTTTATGAAGAAAACTTCTCTAAAGGTTGTTGGTTTCATCTTAACTGCAGCCCCTGCGACCGTCCTCGTGTGATCGAGTCCCTGAGGGGGGTGGAAGTGGTGGATATTGCAGCAGGAGGCGCACACAGCGCCTGCATCACTGCCAGCGGAGAGCTCTTCACCTGGGGCAAGGGTCGCTACGGAAGACTGGGTCACGGAGACAGCGAGGACCAGCTTAAACCCAAACTGGTATGGGATCACTGGGCTGCCTGTTCCCACGCGCCCTCACATGAAGTGGTTAACTCTCTGCACGGCTTATCCAGGTGGATGCACTGCAGGGTCACAGGGTCATCGACGTGGCCTGTGGCAGCGGGGACGCCCAGACGCTGTGTCTAACCGATGATGACATGGTCTGGTCGTGGGGAGACGGGGACTACGGCAAATTGGGCCGAGGAGGCAGCGACGGCTGCAAAATCCCCATGAAGGTAAAGCTGATTACACAGCAGTGTGCTCTTAAAGTTTCTGAAGTTACTTTTTAATGGGAAGAGTAAACGGGAATCAAATTGACTTTGTCCAAATAGTTTTACTGCAAAACTATTTGTGAATATTTTGTTTTCCTCCTCATGAAAAATAAAAAACAAAGATGAAATCGGATTTTAAACAAAGGCTGAAGCCTGTTGCTGAGAGCATAATCCATGCAGTAATAATCCAACAAGAGATTCTTGTCTAATTGTTTAGTTAAATCCAGGTGCAGACTTTTTGGATGGGCAGTTTTTAAGCTTAAGCAGACACAAAAAAAATGAGAGATGAATAATTATATTCTCAAGAATCGGTTCTTTGTTGCTGAAAGATGAAGGTTAAACATGCAGAAAGTCAGGATGAGAGAAAAGGTGTCAATAATCAGGCTTCTTTAAACACAAACTCCAGACTATCAGAGCACCTTTCAGCACAAACAGATGATATTTTAACAGATAATTGGCAGCAACATTTCACCATTTCTCTCTCTGCTTCAGCAGAACAGGAGGTTTTCCCTTTTGTTTTGTTTTGTTAATGCATAATACAAATAAATAAATCCATGGTCTGTTTTAATTTGCAAATGCATAGCATCACTTCTAAATGAAATCTCACCGAGGCATTGCGTGCTTTGTGATGATGCGAATGGCATTAGAATATCTCTTTTCTCTCTCTCTGCACATGAGTCATTAAATTATTGTTTTTGCATGTTTTCCATTTCTAGATTGACTCTCTTACTGGCCTCGGAGTGCTTAAAGTGGAGTGTGGCTCTCAGTTTTCCGTGGCTCTCACTAAATCTGGAGCTGTTTACACCTGGTATGTTCAGTCTGCTGCAGAAAGCAGCAGGTCCGGCTGCGTCTTTTTAATGATGAGGGGTCTCAGTTGTGCGTGTTTGGGTTTTTAAGGGGGAAAGGGGACTACCACCGGCTCGGCCACGGCTCCGATGACCACGTACGGCGACCCAGGCAGGTACAAGGGCTGCAAGGGAAGAAAGTCATCGCCATCGCCACGGGATCATTGCATTGTGTTTGCTGCACAGAAGACGGTAAGGAGACCTGTTATCAAAAATATGATTCAGCTTCTAATGATTCTTTGAGATGAGTTTATTTAGTCGTCTTTGAACACATCATTCAGCCTAAATTGCTGGTGTGTTTCTCAGGAGAAGTCTACACATGGGGCGACAACGATGAGGGCCAGCTTGGAGACGGGACCACTAACGCCATCCAGAGGCCCCGCCTGGTTGCTGCGCTGCAGGGCAAGAAGATCAACAGGGTGGCCTGCGGCTCCGCGCACACGCTGGCCTGGTCCACCAGCAAACCCACCAACGCCGGGAAGCTGCCTGCTCAGGTACCGCCGGCTTTACATACGGCTGCCAGCAGGTGGCAGCAGAGATCTGCAGACACAGACGACTTCACATCAGATTTTAGATTCTCTCAATGTCTGTGTTTTTTAATTTATTTATTTCCTTTTCTAAGGTTCCCATGGAGTACAACCATCTGCAGGAAATCCCTATCATGGCTCTGAGGAACAGGCTGCTGCTGCTGCATCACTTCTCTGAGCTTTTCTGCCCCTGCATACCGATGTTTGACCTGGAGGGTCGGCTGGGTCAGACGGGCCACGGCCCTTCGGTTGGCTTCGACACTCTGAGGGGAATCCTCATCTCCCAGGGCAAAGTGAGCAATGCAGCCAGCTATGATGCATCCCCATGGAAGGATTTGATTCAGATGAACTAATGAATGTGTTTATTTATCTTTGTGAACAGGAAGCAGCTTTCAGGAAGGTGGTTCAGGCTACGATGGTGAGGGACAGGCAGCACGGACCTGTGGTGGAGCTGAACAGAATCCAGGTACCAGACTTATTTAACCTTATTCTCTCATAATCAGCTCTCAGAAGTCTTTTTTTCTCCCCCCTGCTCCTGTGCTTACTGTACTCCCTCCCCTCTCCCACTGTGAGCTTATGGTCTCATGTGATGCCTTTCATAAGGGGATTTTTTTTTTAATGGTGTGATCTGCACTCCCTCCTGTCCGAGATTTTCTGTGTCTTCTATTGGTCGTATCTAAGGCTGGGCGATACGGCCTGAAATTAGTATCACGATATATTAGGCAGTTCATCCCGATAATAATAAATTACAGCACTATTGTACACAGTTTTTTATTTTTATTTTTATTATTTACGGGTCCACCGTGCAACTCTGTTCTGTACATGCTGGGAATCAGACTTTTTGTAAAATATTTAATACGAACTAATTCACTGTTTCTCAAATAGGGGTACTTTGGGACACTCCAAGGGGTACTTGAAAATAAAAATCCCAAACATATTTTCTTTAAAATTTCAGATAATCCTGTGATATAAATCTTTTTAGTTTATTCTCAGTATTCAGTTTTAAGTCTGTGTTTCTATCGTGGTTTTAACACCTGGAATTTAGTTATGAATCATTGATAACATCTTTATCCTTTTAAAATGAATGAAAAAGTGTTTCTTTAGGTACAAATTTGAACAAATTAGGTGCTGATGGTCCAGTACTATTTACTACGCACTGATTAGGGGGTACTTGGCTCGAAAAGTACTGCACAAGGGGTACATGGCTGAAAATCCTCTGAGAACCAATACTGGGACCAATAAGCATTGACTGGGCAGCCCCATTGTATTTTCAGTTTCTTAAAATATCAAATTTATTGCTAATGGTAAAAATGATATCAGTTATGGTTGAAAAATCACTCCTTCATCCAGAGCTACACTCCCTCTGGTCAGCTACGCTCAGCCGCTGAAAGACGCCTGGCGCTTCCACCACAACATGAGATCAGTGTCAGACTCCTTTCCTCCGGTTTCCCCCGATGGTGGAATGATCTACCAAACTCGGTCCGATCCTCAGAGTCTGTTTCTAACTTAAAGGACAAACTTAAGACTCATCTCTTTAAAGAGCATTTTCAGTCTTAATGAGGAAAAGTTCAGGTGCAAACCTGGCCCAGCATCAGATAAGCCCTATACACTTACAGTACCACGGTTCTACTGAATGAGAGCGAACTGCCTGTTTTTATCAACAAGAATCTTGTTGTACATAGTGGAGAAAAAAACAAACAAACAAACGAACTTATTACACCGTGACATAACATTGAATTCCAGCTGGACTCCAGCTGTTCACGCTGCATCCTTCTCTTTGATTTCTTGCTAAATGACCATAGTTGTAGTAACTCTTCTATATATTTCCCACCCCTGGTCGTATCCGGTGGTTTGCTACCTCCTCTTTGGCGGGAAATGATTCATGACGTTTTGTGTTCCCCCTGCAGGTGAAGCGTTCCCGCAGTAAGGGGGGGCTGGCCGGTCCCGATGGAACGAAGTCCGTGTTCGGTCAGATGTGTGCCAAAATGAGCTCATTCAGCCCCGACAGCCTGCTGCTACCTCACCGTGTGTGGAAGGTTAAATTTGTGGGTACGTGTTCGTCTTCCTCCTCCTCTTCCTCACCGCCCCCGCCCGGTAGGCTTGACGTCCGCTTGCTGCTTCCTCAGGTGAGTCCGTGGATGACTGCGGCGGCGGCTACAGCGAGTCCATCGCCGAGATGTGTGAGGAGCTGCAGAACGCTCTGACGCCGCTGCTCATCGTCACTCCCAATGGCCGCGACGAGTCCGGCGCCAACCGGGACTGTTTCCTGCTCAATCCCGCGGCCAAGTCCCCTCTTCACATGAGCATGTTCCGCTTCCTGGGTACGACGCCGTTAATCTCCCCGTCAGGTCGGGGTGTTAATCCCCGACAGAGAAATTGTGAAATAGAATTTCATTTTTATAAAACCGCCTCTATTTCATCCGTGTTTTTCCTGATAAACCAGCTTGGCTCAAGCTGCTGAACATTGTTTTGGGCTTTTTTCCTGTTGAACACATTTCTGAGCGAGCGGGTCAGGTGACTGTGCTCATTGGCTGTGCTCTGCCTCGCTGCTTCTGCAGGAGTCCTGCTGGGAATTGCAATCCGAACTGGAAGCCCTCTTAGCCTGAATCTGGCAGAGCCGGTGTGGAAGCAGTTGGCAGGCATGAACCTGACCATCGCTGACCTCAGTGAGGTACGTACGCACACTCTCCCTGTAGAAGCACAGAAACTCACCGGTCTCTTTATCAGCTCCATCTTCTAGCCCTTTTCCTTCAGAGCCGTCTTAATGATTACAATAATAGATTCACCAAGCTGATGGAAACCTTCCTCAGAGGTTCTGCTCCATATTTACATCACTGCATTGTCAATTCTGCCTTATTTTCCCCACTTGAGGGTTTCTTCTGCGCAGTGTGTATGTGCTAGATTTTACTCAAAAACCAAAGTTTTCTTCCTTTACCTTCCTTTTATTCTCTGGATGATTGATGCAGGTAAAAAAAAATCTAACCAACAGACAAATTAAGAAATTACAATTCCAACGTCTGTTCTAACTTTACCTAAACCATAATTTTAAACAAAGTAACAAAAGAAACCTCCACAGTCAGTACTAAATCCCCCCCAAAGGATTCTTAAACAAGGTGTTATCATTTCCTTATTTTTAAATAAAGATTTCTAAATATCATTTATAGTGCATTGTTTTAAAGTAGAGGAGGGGTTTGAAATAGTGTGGAGTTTGCATGTTCTCCCCGTGTATGCGTGGGTTCTCACCGGGTTCTCCGGCTTCCTCCCACTGTCCAAAGACATGCATGTTGGGTACATTGGTCACTCTAAATTCTAAATAAACTCTAAAGAGTGTGTGTGTGTGTGTGTGAGTGGTTGGCCCTGCGGTGGACTGGCGACCTGTTCAGGGTTTACCCCGCCTCTCACCTGATGGTAGCTGGGACCGGCTCCAGCCCACCCGCGACCCAACTGGATTAAGCAGTACAGAAAATGAATGGATGGATGGAAATTAAAGTTTTAAATTATTTTAATTTGTAAATATCCATAAATCCATATCTAAGAATCCCAAAATATCCTAAATATTAACCCACAACACTCAAATGCTTTACCCACTTTACCACAAAATTCTCTTATTCGATATTCATATGGTCAATCCCCGTTTGTTTCTTTGGGATTCAAGTCTTTTGGACAGGTCTGATGGAGAGTTCCAGAAAACACCCGATTGCTGTGATCGCCTCAAATTGTTCAACTATGTATTAGCTTATGAGTAGGGAAGTATCGATACTCCGAAAATCGATACAAAATCGATTCAAACTGGTTTAAATGGCAATCAATGTAGAAAAAAGGAACATTTATTCACATGCAAGGTATCAATGCAGATGATGTTCAAAATAAAATAAAACTTCTTTTGTTCATAAAAGGATTTGTGATAATTCCCATATATATAGTAATTATTTGCGCAGTGTTAAGTTTTGCTGGTACAACAGGCCATAGAAGGTCACAGTTTTAAACAAGGGAGAAAAAAGCAAATATAAGAAAAGGACGATTAATGCATAACAAATTATTTTTGTTGGAAAAAAAAACAATCGAATTTAAAATCGAGAATCAAATCTAATTGTGGCTTGAGTGAATTGTTACATCCCTACTTGTGATGTATCGTACATTAATTTTTAATATTTTTGGCTTGTTTCACTTCAAAGACAATGTCATGATTTTAACTTTTATTTATTATTACTTCTGTCAGTTTCATCTTATTTAGTGACGGTTTTCTTCAATGGAAGGGTAGGAATCATTCAGTGAAAAACAGGGAAATCCCAGTTCCATAGAGCCGGTGCATAACGTGTAGACGATCAGAAGTCAGAGCCCTGATTCCCTCTAAGTAAACATGTGCACCACTGAGCTGGAAAAATGACGTTGCTGCAGCTCACATGATCAGCATTATGATCTACAAACACAACATTCCTACATGTTTCTCTGAGATCAAAGCCTGAACCCGTCTGCTCCCCTGCTGGTACAAAGTTCTCCAGATAGTTCTGGAAACTCGCCTCCACTTACTCTGAAGAGAGATAAAAGTATTTTCTCAGTGAGTGTCAGAAACTGTGTGAGGAAGCGTTGGCGTGAGTCCACTCCCGGCCTCACGCTGCGATCATACGCTGCTGATCCATCCATCGTTAGGACGCAGCAGAACGGGAGAAACGGCCTTTCTCTGCTCAAAGATGCTTTTGTTTTCTAGTTTTGCCCCGAAGACATCAGAAAGGTTAGATGGGAAATGAATTTAGCACAAGATGGAGAGGAGCGCTGTGGAGCTCACGGGACCTGAGCTGCGGGGCAAAGTGTGCTCAGACACACACTCATTCACACACAAGTAAATGTGTATCAGTAGGTAGCTGATTGTTTGGGTTCGTTGTTTCTCAGGTTGATAAGGATTTTATTCCCGGCCTGATGTACATCCGAGACAACGAAGCCACAGCTGAGGAGTTCGAGGCCATGACTCTGCCCTTCACAGTGCCCAACGCCAGCGGCCAGGACATCCAGCTCAGCTCCAAGTACTCGCACATCACCCTGGAGAACCGGGCCGAATACGTCCGGCTGGCGATGAATTACAGGTTGGAACACCAAACCGACCTGAACGCGTTCGGATAAAACCATCCCGTGTGCTTACCATCGTTTGGTTTTTTAATTCGCAGGCTTCACGAGTTCGACGAGCAGGTTTCGGCCGTGCGTGAGGGGATGGCTCGCGTGGTTCCCGTTCCTCTGCTGTCGCTCTTCACTGGTTACGAGCTGGAAACCATGGTAACGGAGAGCGGCTACTAGCTTCGACGTCCTCTGAGAGTTTTCTGCAGGTTTTAAGGGAAAGGTTTCTTTCTCTCCAGGTGTGCGGAAGCCCGGACATCCCGCTCCACCTGCTGAAGTCCGTGGCCACTTATAAAGGCGTGGAGCCCACGGCGCCGCTCATCCAGTGGTTCTGGGATGTGATGGAGTCCTTCTCCAACACGGAGAGGTCCCTGTTCCTGAGGTTCGTCTGGGGTCGCACACGGCTGCCGCGCACCATCGCTGACTTCAGGGGCCGAGATTTCGTCGTACAGGTAAGAAGTTTTTGTTTTGTAGAGGGATGGAAACATGGATACACACAAATCTTCTTTGTTTTTCGTGTAACTGTTGTCACATCTTGTAGATTTTAATGACATGAAACATCTTTTCTTTTTCAAACCTTGGACCACAGCACAGTCGGGATAAACTTCCCACATCGATGTGCAGTATTTGCACAACAAAAATACCCTCCACACCCACGCATGTATTTAAAAACAGCCTTTAAATAGGTGGCGATACTTTGCATCAAAGGGTTAAAAGATTTATTTTCCCACAGATAAATTTAGCTGTTGTTTCTCCTTTTGGCTTTAAAACCAATGAGGAGTCACTAGAACCATCTGCAGTCGTATTTCACATTTTCTGTCTAACACTTGAGCCACCAGAGGGTTAATAATCCAGGTTTTCTTTGGGTTCAAAATTTCAACCTCATATTTAAGTCCATTTTTCACCCATCATGCAGAGGACATCAAGCCTCATTCCACATTGTTTTAGATTATTTTCTGTTTATGAACCAGCAGCAGTTTCTGCTCACAAAGTCATCTTGTGAGTCAGTGAGTGAAATACCAGGTAAAAACCATAAAAACAGTGATATCATGGCACCAAACAGGTATTTAATGGTAAAATGATTACAATAACAAGGTATTTGGTTGTTTTCTATGTGGACTGAAGTTTATTGAAAGATCCGATGGGGGGAAAAAGAGAAAAAAATATTAATGTGATTAGATTTAGTTTGACTCAGGTGTGTTGGAGCAGGAGAACATCTCAAACCTGTAGGACTGCGGCCCTCGAGGACCAGTGTTGCTCAGACCTGTAATGAGATGGACCAGTAGCTACGTTTTCATGGACAAATATTTAATCTATCCGATTTAAAAGCATCTGATCAGAGATTCCAGCCGAAACATTTACATGGATGCAGGATAAAATGATCCAATCTGTTGTGTTCACGGCATGATTGACAGATTCAGTACTGTGCACTGTGCTACTAGTTCAGGAAAAGGAGGGTTTTATTTTTTATTTTGACACTTTTGACCGTCAAAAAGCTCAATAATCCTGAAAACAAAACAAAAACCTCATGACTGGCACGGTCCCGTTACGTTCTGTTGCTGCTATCTTTCACGTCTTCCCTGAAACCAGTTACGTTACATAACCACCCACCACATGGTTCAAGCTTGTACAGAAACAACATCCACCCGGAGTCGATCAGATTGAGTGTTTGAATGTTCATTTTTTCCTGATGAAGAGTTTAAACTCTCCATCGGATCGGAAATTCTTTCCGATCGAGGCCGATCGGATCAGCTGATGCATTTATATGACACATTTTTATTCTGATCGGACGTTTAATCGGATCAAAGCGCTCCATGTAAACGCAGCTACTGTGGTGATATTATTCAGCCCATCCCAAAGATTCTCGGCGTGATGAAGTGGTGGCAAATTTAAAGTCTTGCTCCATGTGGAATAAACCAGGTAAATCAGGATATTCAGGAAGTCTGCTTACCTCACACTTGGCCCACATGGGATTGCTGAACCTAGACCTGACCTAACAAAGCCACCAAGTCGCTTAGTTAAATCCATCCATCAGCTTTTACCCAGGTATCTACAGGTGCTACTCGGTTAATTAGAATATGCTGGAAAAGTTGTTTGGTTCTGGCAATTCAACATAAAAGGTGAAACCAAGGCATTTTACTGTATATACTAAATTCAGATGCAGGATTTTACTTTCAGAGACCTGATATTTTTCATTTGTAATCCACTTTTATTGATTTTAAACAATACACAAATTTTCTGACTTTTTTTAATTTGAGGTTTCTGTAGCTGCAAATCCTAAACAAATAAAAGCTAAAATATATTGAATTGTATACTATTTGTCTATATGTGTGCATTTCATCTTTGAAGTTGGGTCACAGATGTTCTAATTTTCCGAGTAGTACCTTTAAAGCCATCCAAAAAGTCACTGCTTCAACATCTGGACTATTGTTTTGATATTAAACATTTTGGGGACGATTGTGGTCAGTGTGGGAAAAGATTGTCCAGCTTCCCCTGCTCATGTTTGTACATCTGCATCAGTTGATGAGAAACCTGTTGCAACTGAGAATTAATCTGCGCTCTCTGACCCTTAATTCTGTACGAAGGCGACGGTGCGATGCAGCTCCAGGTTCATCAACTTACTTTGTTTTTTATTTTGTTGGGCACGACCCACTGCCTGTTGTTGCAGGGAGCAGAGCTTCATGCATGTCGTCTGACCCACTGGTACAGCCGTGCCAACGTTTTACCACACCTTAGTGTTATACAGAAACGTTGGATGCAAAGCTTCATGTCATATCTTTAACCCTTAAAACTCCGCTAGATCCACTAGAGCTATGGCTTCTATTATCAGCAAGTTGTCCGGATGGGTTGGATTTAATAGGTGTAAATAGTGATGGACAGCTACTCTTTAGGTGACCTACAGAAAATGTCCATGAGCTTTACAATCCAGCTACATGTATTCTTTATTCTGAGACTCTCGACTCATAATGAGTGATCCGTATTAAGCCATTATCTATCACTTTTTCATCATTATTACCACTATGTTTCTAAGAGACCTTTATTTTGACCCGGAATTATGATGAAGCCACTTCCTGTCTCACTTTCCACCAATCAGAGAGCTTAAATTGAGGGTAATGTCCAATCAGGAGCAACCAAAGATCAATAAGTGAGCAGAAAGTTCTAAAAGAAAATAATGCTCCTCTGTGGCTGGAATAAAGCCAACAGATATTTGTGATGCACGATGGTGCCAAAAAGCAGCTGAGCTGGAGCTGGTTTGGTGAGGATAGCAAGTAAAAGTAGCATAAATAAATCTAAATGAGGAAAATGAGTAAATCTGTAAATAGCTTCTGTTGTGTTCTTGTTTCAGTTTCAATGCAAATAGTTTTTGATGAGTTAAGTCTTGGTCACTGTTGATCTGTGTTTTATTTCTGCAAGTACTGTTAGTGATAAACTCTGTTTTCTTCTCCTGGTCGGCCTTTATACTGCTTCATTTAATGATACACTCATTTTACATCCTTTTAACCTCATAATCTGACAACTGAAGCTGTCCTGATAACATCATGTCACCATGGTGACTGGGATTAAAAAAGATGGACACATTTTTACATAAAACCAGCTGAAACCTCCCTTATGACATCTCCTCCGTTTGCGTTTGCAGGTGCTGGATAAATACAACCCTCCGGACCACTTCCTCCCGGAGTCCTACACATGTTTCTTCCTGCTCAAGCTGCCCAGGTACTCGTGCAAACAGGTGCTAGAGGAGAAGCTGAAATACGCCATTCACTTCTGCAAGTCCATCGACACGGACGACTACGCCCGCATCGCCCTCTCCGGGGAGCCGGCGGCCGACGACAGCAGCGAGGACTCCGATAACGAGGACGCAGACTCCTTCGCCTCCGACTCCACGCAGGACTACCTAACGGGACACTGAAGCTTTTCAGATGGGCTCGTGGACGAGGACCTGCACTCCACCTCACCTAAGGATGCACATGTACATGCAGGCTGAGACGCACACGGCGATGCAGGGGATGTGCAATGAGCTTTAAAAAAAAAAGCATTAGAAGTTAAAGAGAGGAGGTTTAGTTTCTTTCAAATGAAGCTGCACACGTGATTGTTGTGTTACATGGAGTTACATTAATTATTACAGTTACAGAGTTTAAAAAGAAAACTTAGATAAAAAAGGCTCCAGCCTAGCACTGTGGTAGACCTCGCCCCCGGTTTGTGTGAATTACCTGCCCCTAGACTGTATATAGTAGTTGATGTGACAGCAGTAGTGTTACTTTTGTTTCTTGGTAAACAACCATGTTTCTTTCTATAAATAAAAAAGAAGACATTTTTAACTTAAAGTCAGTGTTTCTCACACAGCCCACTTCAGTCGGGGCCAAACTGAAGAGTCATTTTAAGATTCGTGTATAACCTTTACGCCATATTTGTGCACTGTCTCCTTGAAGAATGTATATAATATGATTGTGCCATGTATTCACAGAAGGTCTCATTCCTGCATATTAAATGTTAATAAATTTCTGTTAATAAATACAACTCTGAATTAACCCTTTGTCTTCCTGCTTTATCATTTGGTAGAGCAAATCTTTCCGTGATTATCATGAATCTTTATAAAGAAATAATTAAATAAGCCTGCCTGAATCATCTCTACCAATTGGTTTGGGTATGTAATGCCAAAAGAAAGTGTTTGTTTTCCCATCACTGTTTCAAATTTCAACCATTTCACTTTCATTACTTTATCATTAACTTTAAATTTACCTACTTGCTAAAAGGCATTTCTTTGTATTTTTCTCGTTCAAAAGAAAAGAGAAAATGTAAAGAAACATTTCTCTTTTGCTTTTTCCTTACTGTGAAAGTTAAAGGGTTAAAAGGGTGGATTTTTATTTGATTGCACCTTATTTGTAACTGTTGTTTTTGCCAGTAACAGAAATTCATACAAGCGGATATTAAAACGACATTTGTTTCCTGGATTTATTATTTATTTAAGGCCACATAATTCTGCACCAGACATTGTCCTCTGGATTAAGGTTGTTGTTTCCAATGTGATGTGGGTGAAAAGGGTGTTTTACCAAACTAGGTTACGTAGCTTTTCCTTCTTTATCTGGGAATTAAATCAAAGTATTCCATTTTAATATATGGGGCAAAGGTTGTAGCAGGACAAGCAGTGTAAAACTTCCACTACAGCTCAGCGGGATTAAAGAAATCTCCTCTAATTACCTGTGTGACATGTATCGGCAGCGTAAGAGGGCAGTGGCTCGGTCTCGTGATGGGAAAGAGGTGATGCAAGGGGAACTTAAGACCCCGACTCACTCCTCATGGTACTTTTAGCCGTAATAACCTCTTACTGTGTGTGTGTGTGTGTGTGTGTGTGCAGTACTTTCTGTATAATCATGCAAAGCTCTGAAGTCACGAGAAGTGGAAAAAAACTGTTTTATGAAGGCTCCATTTGGCTTAAAAATCATTAGCATTCCTTCTGGACTTTTCTCTTTTTCCCAGTAACAAAGTACATTATTCTGGTGGAAGTCAGGTGCTTCTCTGTACGGTCTGAGAGGGAGGGGAGGAATGCTGGGTTGTTACATAAACCAGTCAAACTAGGAAATACCTCCTAAATTAAAACTAGGAGGCATTAATTAGCATGTTTCTACCTTTTAAAAAAATATTTATGTAAACCCCTGTGTACTGCTGCTACTCTCACACAAATTATTTAGAAAATTTGAACTATTTAGATGGAGAAAAAAAGGGTTTCTAGCTCAGATAATATTAATTATCATTAAAAAATTGATGCATCACAATGTACAAAGTATTTTCAAAACCAATTTAAATAGATTAAGAGATGGAGACCATATGTAAACATACTGATGGTGTGTTCAGGATAAAAACAATAAATTAGAAACTGTTGAGAGTAGATAACAGAGTACCAGAGTTAATTAATCCTGTAGATCTAAAATTGTAGATTCTATTGATGAATGTGCCAAAAATCCCACCAGAATGCCTGAATTCTAATCCTAATAATGACAGTATTTGTTTGCATGGTTCAAAGTGTCGGTGGCAAGGCTCGGGGCTGCGTTGGGATCACGCAGGCTGCAGGATGCTGCTCGGATCGGGCGAGTTCCTTCAGATAAAGGCAAAGGGCAGACAGCGCTGTGCGTCTGCAGCAGCATGTGACTGCATGAAGCAGCACGCTGGGCCGGCTCGGCTTCCTCTCAGAAACAGACTCAAGAGTTTAGAGAAAAACTTAGCAGATGCACCTGATGCCACGTCTGTCTGCTCAGTTTGGGGAAGGAAGTGATGTACGAAAAAAAAACCTTGAGGCTCTTTTTTTCCAATTAATTTAAAATAAAAATCTGGTTGTAGCGACTTTAAAATTTCCTGACTTAAGCTAAATTGGCAGATGAAGCATGAAATGCATTTCTGTTTGAGGCTCAAAGCTGAAATGAGAGTTTTAAGATTAAATACCTGGAAAAAGCAAGAGACTGTGCAACAGTGTGACCTGCTCATTGGCAGAAGTTTGACTTTGACATACAGGGACATGAAGTTGGCCCTCAGAGGCCCCTGGATGACTGTTTTGTTGCACTTGAGACCTAGAAGGTCATAAAAATGTAGTCATGTGAACAGTTTATAATGTAAAATATTCCACACAGTTTTTTTGTTTTGTTTGCTCAGTTATCAATATCAGTTCAACATTTATCACTAAGATGATGAGACAAATAATTTAATACTTATTATGAACAACAGCATCCTAGTGCTGTTTCATCTTTACATAAACATCTGCTTTGCTGCCTGAGTCTCTCCATCCATCATCTTCATCCCTGTTTTCTTCCTACTCTGACACTTTCTCCACCAAATCACTAACATTCTCATTCTGAAACATCACATCAAGGGTTTTTCGTACATTATGTCTTGTTGCCTTGACATTAATAACTGAAATAACAGCTCATATTTATAATGCCATGAACCCCCCAGCATCATCCTCCCAACCCAAAACCAGCTGATCCAGTCGGCCTCGATCAGAAGTTTTAATCCGATCTAAAGAGATGGTTTAAATCTTTTCCCAATGGGATCATTAGGGAAAGAATTGTGTCCCTTCTGATGGTTTCTGTGCTGGATGTTGTTTCTGCACATGCTGATAAAGACATGAAAACAGAGGGACTGTGGCAGATGTAAAGATTTTATTGGACCTGAAAGAGTTAAGGATTACTGAGCATCTTGACTGTGAAAAGATTAAAAACAAACAGACTTCATCTTTTTCTGAACTACATGCTTTATCCACAGATCGTACTAAATCTTTCCTTCATGAGATTTCCATATATTTGAAATACTCTGTTTCTGGCCCTTTCTCTTTAAAGGGTGACTGTGTAACTTGTGGCCACCAGGGGGATAAGCTTGTAACTTTGCACAGGTCACACTACATAAATGCAAACCTAAACAGTCTCTCTCTTTCTGGGCTCCTCTGACACCATGTTCACCCTCTTAGTTTCTTCAGATTTGATTAACTTTCAAGGAAAAGGTAGCCTGAAGTACAGTCCACTGTGTTTTATAGTTGTAGAGCAAAGTGCTGCAGGTCACATGATCTATGAGATCTCCAGAAAAGACTTAAAAGCCCAGCTTAGAAAAACATCAACAGTGATGTGACGGCTTGAAGAAGAAGTGGACCCAATCTCATGCATCAACACTGAAAGCAGCTACAAGAATTTTTTAATCTAATATAATATCAGAGCGTAGGAACAGTCGTTGGCATTTGATGTAAAACGGACAAATCTGCTTGTAATTGAACAAAAATGTGTGAACTCTGCATGATTTAGTGGTGCACACAAGAGACATGGTTGGCTAAGACACTGTGTGCAAATGGAGCCTGAAGCTTATTCTTCAAGCCAACACCAGCGCCTCAGGTCTGTGGTCCTCAGGCCAGTCAGGCTCTTCATTAAATTTGGCTTCTCTGTTGCTTTAAACTAGAACTGATAAACTGTCCACATCAGACTAGCTCATTGTCATGTAAGATCAGCTGAGCCTGAAACATGACCGAGCCACCAACACATGATACTCTCGCTCCACCGTACAGCAGGAGGAGAGCAAGTAAACCCCGGAGCAGCTCGGGCAACATCTGATGCTCACCCGCCTACCGAGGAGGGCAGTGGCCCCCAGTTCATGCAGAGGCCCAGTCGAGCCCCACCGGGTCTGTTTAGAGGGTTTGGTCATTTCCATCAGCTTACCCAGTCTTCACCAGAAGGATGAATGGATTTTATTAGGAAGACATTAGCAGGTCATACTGAGTTACACTGAAAACTGCAGCTGCTGATGAAAGTAATGAAAGTACCAGATGAGATGCTCTGCACTGTTTTGCACTGTTAATGGCTTCAACAGAAGTTTCACCCTGCTGTATTACTGCTATATTATTGCTTTCTCAATTATTTGTTAAAAAAAACCATTGATTCTACTTGATGTTGTCCCAAGGAAAATAAAAAAGGTATAAAATAATTCCATTGTCTCATAAGGTTTAGGGTCAAATTTGTAATTTACCCCCCCTCCAAAAAATGAGTTTTAACCTCTCAAATAGTTTATAATCCATGTTTCTGGTTTCTTCATAGGCTGGGAAGAAAAAAGATTTAGAGGCTGGCAGAAAATCCTGCAGTTTTATAACTATTTCTGAATAAAGGTTATCCTGAGTAAAACACATAAAAAGCACAACTCAACAGTAGTGTTTAAATTTAAGATTTTTTTTTGTTTTGTTTATTCCCCCAAAAGACTGAATAATAAAATAAACGCTGACACAGTAACAAAATAAACATCCTAAATAGCCAGTAGCTTTATTTTCTAAAGTATCACATGACTTACAGTGTCTGAGACCCATTGCATCACCACATGGTAAAAACTGTTTACAATCCGAACGGTCTTTTGCCCCCTAGTGGATACATACTGTAGTACAATCATTTTGACATATCACACTGTAGATAAAGTCAAATTCTCTTTTATAAAGAATTTTTAAAGTGCCAATTAGGGAATTCTTGTTCTAAATATAAATTGTTCCAACTATTAATTCTTAGGTCAGGCAATAAAGGGTTAATGTGTTCATACTGAAATGTTTCCAGACTTGACAATCCGTTTGATTGGATAAAGGCTGTGCGTGATTTGTGGAGGTGTTGTTTAAAATGTAAAACTTTTTTCTTTTTGAAAATAAAATGAAAAAACAAAAAGAAACAAATTTGAAGGCATTTGGTGTTTGAACATATTGTCAGCGATCCATGCTGTTGCTTCTTTTTGCCTCTAATTTCCATAAAAAAGCAGAAGAATTGCAAAATGAAATGAAATGCATTCATATACTCCTTCTGACCTTCACGGTGCCAAACCTGGTGAGGAACATATTTGGCAAATGACGATGATTCAGACCGCAACTGTGATGGAAAATGTTCAATTTCCCCAACATTTTCTGAATGCATTTAATTTACAATCTAAACAAGAAACAGGCATCCAAGTGCTCCCCGTGTCCCTCAGCCTCGGCCATTGTTGCTTTTGGCTGCATCTGCACGTGATTGCTCTGTTCTTCTTCACAAATCTCACATTCACGGTACACAAGACCAGTGTGCCGTTGGACCCTGTGGACATGGAGCTTCCCTCCTAGGGTGTCTCAGGAAAGCCTAAATCCAGACCAGGTGACTGGGAGTCAGTGGGAGCCATTGTCCCACTGATTACTTAAGAATGATGGCGGGTTGATGCTGCAGCTCTGCCAGCTGGAAAGCTCATTTTTAGGATGAGAAATTGATGGAAATTTAATTCCATTTCTGATTTTGTTCAGTTCATTGGATAAATAATTTTCAGAGAGGGAGGCGGTTTTAGTGGTGGGAGTTTCTAATTACTTAGGTCCTGTTAGTCTGGTTCACTGGCTTTTCCTCATGGATGGCAGGATGATAAAATCCTAATCTGCTCAGTTGTGTTGGGTCAAAGGCAAATGTATTAAGAGATTAAATTAAAGATACACTCCCTGATTTGGTTATTGCATCTGATGGCAGCAAACAAACCCCCAAACTGTAGTCTACATGTAAACAGGCCCATTTAAAAAACAGATGCAAAGGTAAGTAAATGACTGGATATTAGCTCAGATATAATCTCAGTGAGACGAAAAATATCTGGGTGCTGATGGATCAGATTATTTATGGGTCAGATGGGATCGAGTTCATTCAGATTTCCTGACCTCAAAGTTCAGGGCTTGAACATCACATTCTAAGCTGATTATAACTAGGTGAGAATTGAATTTGTCTTTTTTTGGTCACTTTTTTTAGTGGGGTGGTTGGTTGTTCAGATGTGAGGTTATATTTCATTAGGTCCACCTGCCCTGCTGCCTTTTAACATAAATATCTAGACTGGTTGGAGATGATAGAAAGGCAGCAGGAAGTCCAGTAAGAACTGGTTCCATCCAAGCTCTGCAGAACAGCATCTCTGATCACACAACACGTCCAACCATGAAGCAGATGGGCTCCAGCAGCAGAATATGCTGGAAGCATCATGAAAGCATGGATCCATCCATCTTCTTGTCCCACTTTGTCCCCCTTAGTCCCAGCATGGCCTGGTTTAAGCTGCACAGCCTACCTGAGTATTGCTGCTGACCATGTCCATCCCTTTCTGAGCACAGTGGAGCATCTTCTGATGCTACTTCCAGCAGGATGATGCTCCATGTCACAAAGCTCACATCATCTCACATCATCTATTTATAGTTTCATGTACATTTATTTCTCTCTAAGACTGAATTTGTCATCTTTTTTCCACAGATCGATAAGTTTTGTGAGCAGCTCAGAGAGGCGGCGCAGAAAGCCCACGCTACCAAACCAGTTCCTGGGAAAGCCAACGGTGTCATGCTCCTAAAGCAGCCCATCCACATCGAGGCCTACGTGGGCGCCATGTCCTTCCTCGGAAACCAGAACAAACTGGGCTACTGCATGGCTCGAGGAAACCTCGGCTTCTAAACTAACACTTGTTCTTTTTTTTCATCTTTATTTGTTTACAGTGATTTAATTAAAGTTCCACTAAGGTTGGACGCAGATGTACTCCTCGTGTTCGGCTTTTTTTTTTTCTTTCTGTGTGAGGTTTAAACATCTGTGTGATGGCTCCCTCTGCTCATTACCAGTGTGTGGTGTCTGAGCGCTCCGAAATATCCACATTTCAACACGGCTCTTCACTGGATGACGGATCCCCTGCTGCTCCCAAGGAGCTTTGTATTTGCAGTGATATGGTAATTCAACTCTTTCGCAATGGGACTCCTTTCTTCCTCCCCCGGTATCTCTGTTAAAAGCTCATTCCCATGCCATTCATTCCCTTACAAATTCACTGGAGCATATGGGCGCATTTGTCAGCTTAGTTTTATCATTCAGTGTATTTTTACAGTGCGTACAGAGCTGGAATTTCCCCTGATTTGTGTGCATACCACATGGAGCTCCCGTGAGCCTGTAAAAGACATAAAAATATATGATTTTATGCTTTAACGTTTCCTTTTTTTCCATTTACAATTCACCATTAATGGCTCAACGTACAAGAGGAGTGTTTAGTTCTGCTGAATTAGGCGTCGTCTCTGGCTCCTGCTGGTCGCAGCAGGTTTAGCTTAAATCTACAGCAAATATTCACTGAGGAATATCTGAGAAACTTCTTGCAGTGCAACCAGAACATGACATTTTACACCGTGTCTGTGGTTGATTTACTAAACTCTAAACCCATA
Source organism: Craterocephalus amniculus (assembly GCA_036024015.1). Lineage (NCBI taxonomy): Eukaryota > Metazoa > Chordata > Actinopteri > Atheriniformes > Atherinidae > Craterocephalus > Craterocephalus amniculus. The sequence continues at coordinate 10,574 of JAVQJG010066216.1, read as the reverse complement.
TGCAGAGGTAGGGAGTGAAACCTGAGCTGACATAGTGGCGGAGGAACATTTAAGGTGAAGATTTATGATGGTTTCAGTCACTACGCTGCTGTGGAGGAATTTTTTCCTACTTCTCTATTTTGTTTATGATTAGTTTCCTGTTTCATCACCAAGTTTCAGCCAAGCTGTCAGACTCTGTAGTAGTTCATGCTCTGCTCAACGCCTGCAAGGTGACCGGCTGCAGAACGAACCCAGATCATCATCCATCCACCACTGTGCTATGATCAGACCAAGGCCCTGTCCTAATACACCCCCTAGCCCTACTTTTTAGCCTTACCCCTACATTTTGCGCGTTCCCGTGAAGGGTAGTGATGTCCCAATTCTCCAAAGCATGTAGGGGTAGTGGACATAACAAGGGGTAGGGCGTATGAATCCAGCCCTTCAGAACGAGGGAAATCAGATGCTGACTCGCTGAGGAAGGGTCAGATAAAGATCCAATGATGCTTTGCGTTATCCTATATTATTTATAGGATTTATAAGATAATTTTTCAGATAATCTATATTATTTATCCTACATCATTTATAAATATTATGTAAATATGAGTTATTTTAATACTGAATCATGGCGACCCCCAATAGCAGTGTGTTTGGTTTGAACGGTGTATAATGCAACAAGTAACCACAACACTTTCCGTCCACGACGAGAGCCCTGCTAACGTTGCTCTCTAGCAACTCATGTTTCATATTTCCTGCTAAAGTAGCCGGTATTTCACATGCATAATAAAGCTGAATAACAGCGACAAGACAATATTGCTACGAGTATTGTTATTTATGTTTGTTCCGAACGTTAGCGAACTAGCTAGCATACCTGCTAGTAACCGTTAGCTATGTTTGTTCCGAACTAGCGAACTAGCTAGCAGCCGCTGACAACTTGAATGAAGCAGTGACCAGCGAGTGATGTCCCGATTCCGTGCAAAAATTAGGGGTAGGGCTAGGGGGTGTATTGGGACAGGCCATAGGGAAGGTTACGAAGGCCCGACCCCTTGTGGCTTCATTTCTAGGGGTAGTGATAGTGAGTGAGGGCTAGTGGTTGAGCGTAGGGGGAAGATTGGGATTCGGCCATAAACTCATCCAGTTAAAGCAGGAACTCATCCCCGGCCTTAAGAAAGCACTCCCTTTATCGTTTAAAAGAGTCATAGCTTTAAGGAGCTTTAAGGGGCCAACAGAACCACATCATCTGCATAGAGCAGAAATTTATCCCCAAACGAGATGCATTCCTCCCCCTGACCACATCTATGGACAATGGCCCTGGACTTGGCAAAAGACATCAGTGTTGTAGTAAGGACATTGACGTGGTTCTGTTTTGGTTCCATTTTATGCTTATAGGTCTGGATTTGGTTAAGAAATCATACAATGACATCCAAAACAAAACAAAACCAACTGTGGGAACCTGTGCCAAGAAATGAAATATGATTGATGGTTTTGTTTTTGAGTCCTTACATTCCACCGAGGAAAACACAGCCCTGAAGTTGCCATTTCCCCCCCCAAAAATCAGCCATCTTTCTTCCTGCCTCTACTCTGAGCTCTCTGTAGCCAGTAAAAGCCAGTACAATGCTGACGCTTTTCTTATCTTTTGCTCTATTCATTTCTCTCTTTCTTTTCCCATCATTTTTCAAAAATGTACTCTTGCATCTCTTTGATGATCAGCCACAGTGAATATTTGAAATGGCAAATGTGTTTAGATTGTTTACTTCATTCATTCCAATAGCACTTTGAATTGTCTTGGACCTGAAAAGCGCTGTATAAATAAACTTGCCTTGCCTTGCCTAGTGAAATTAGCCTCTGCATTATACCCATCTCTAGATTTACTTTAGAGCAGTGGGCTGCCATCTCTCTGAGGAGCAGTCAGGGGTTAAGGGCCTTGGTCATGCGCCCAGATAAGTTCACCTGCATTGACACCGTGGGATTTTAAACCTTACCTAACCCTGAGAAACAAGGCTGTAAACACTAAACTACCACTCCTTCCAGATTTTCAGAAGAAGGCAAGAATGGCAATACATTCTTGATCTGATTGTTTCCCTACAGCGTTGTGCAGTCAATTTGTAGAACACTGCAAACCATCAAGGAAATGGACTTTAACAACTACAGAGCAAACTGCACATTGCATGGAAATAATCCTGAAGCTTCTTGAAAATGAAATCCCAGGGCCTTTAAACTCTGCATCTATAGACTCCTACCATAACCACTCAATGATGCCTCAAGACCAAGAGGAAGTGTGTGCTGTTGGGGCTGAACAAATTATCGCTTTTAAAAGGGTACCATATAACCTTTGGCCACTAGGGGTCTTAAACCTCTAATTTCCCCCAAAATGTAACTTTTGACCCAAGTATCGGCCTAATGTGCGTAATTATTGATGATTTTTGGGGTCATTACAGTGTTCGACATGTGACAACATGTTGACCGCTTAGGTTACTTTTACTCATTCTGGCTTAACTTTAAGATGATTCAAGTGAAAATGTAATTATAAAAATTTAGTTTTCCAGCTGGAATCAGCCTGGATCTATAGTCAGATGCTGTGGATCCACAGGGAAACAAACAACACCAGTCCTTGCCACCATGTCGCCTGTCAACATGTCCACCATGTCTTTACGACTTTTAGTCGTCATTTCATATCGATTGACTGGTTGTGATAAGTGAATATTAAATTCATTTCTTGGCTGTTTTCCAACGGGAGTAGCAGAAAGGTGCTTGTTAGAGGCTTTTTGGATGCACTGCTCCGTAATGCTCATGACAGCAGTTGCTTTGATCAGTGTAAATAGCAGGAAGTTGCTGTGAACATTACAATCTAATCATCTTCTTAGCGGTACAAGCATCTTCTTTATCTCCGTTTTCCTTTGATTTACGAGTCCGGGTGTCCCTCCATAACACCCCCGGCTCTGCACATGATTCGTCTTATTGCTGTTTAAGGAGTTTTCCTGTTTTGGCCAAATAATATCGCATCATTACAGATGAGGAATATGGCAATATTGTTTGAATTCCCGGAGTCTCTCCTCACTTGTGCCTCTGATGTTTTGGAGCATCTGTCCTCAGGCAGATGAGGCGAGGTGTGTCGGTGGCAAGGTATGATTAATTCTTCAGCAAAGCTCATTTTGTGACATGACTGCTACAGCTCTGGAAGTTACATACAAATAATGCCTAAACCCCCTCAGTTCCATATGAGTATCACACTTTGCCTCCATCTTCTCATCTCTCAGCCGCAGGGCTCATTAAAGCCCGAGCTATGAGAGCTGGAGGGGTTGGAGGGGGGGAGTGGACGCTCGAGGGGGACATGACAGTCATTGGCACTGACAGCAGTTTAGTGGCAGCTCCCTAATGCCAACAGCCACATGGACAGGTTAACATCCAAAAAGAGAGAGAGAGGAAGTGGATGGTGAGTGGCGATGAAGGTCAGAGGTAGTGGAGGATCTCAGCTGGTGGTTGCTACATCTTCATTCCCTTTGCTATGTGGAAATAAACCCTCATTAGGGCCCGGTGTGATGGAGGTAGAAAACCAGATGAGCTGAGACAGGTGCTGGCAGTAAGTGGGAGTAGAGGAGAGACAAGGGCAGAGAGGACAGTGAAAGAGACTGTGACACGCTCGTCATATCGGAGAAAGGTAGCGGTGTCTGTGGAAAGGTCAGCCCATGATGAAGCCTTTGTTAGCGTTTTCTGCCTTTGTTAGCGCCGCAGGGCTTCCAGTCGGCGCGCCCGCATCGTCCGGCCTCTAAAGACCGACAGCAGAGTCTGATCCGAACCGCCGCCTTACCTTTTACCTCCCAGCTGCAGGTGTGAAGTCAAGAATTTGTTTTTACAGAGTGAATCTTACTGCTGCAGCGTAGCCCTCGGCAACCTTTTAGCCCAGAAAAAAGCTCTTTCATTAAATTCTGCCTCTATAGGTTTTACAGTATGAAGCCCAGACTGCACAGCCAGTTAAAGAAGCAGAGACCATATGGATGAAATGGCTTCAGGACTCATAAATCCTGCTTGAACATATTTCCAGGGAGCACCCCCCCCCCCCCCCGCCTACATTTATGTAAGGGTGTATTTTGGCAAAATAATTTCAACTTTTATTTTGTTGATATGTTGGCTAAGCATATTTTCAAATTGAGAAATAATAGACCATCTGGAGGCGTTCATACTAACATCCCTGCCAGGTAGATGCAATATGCATGGTAGGAAAAGTAAAAGTAAGCAAATGCTGGAACCAAAAAGCCGAAATTACCTCTAAAATTTTCCATCTCATGTCATTCAAGGTTGGTTCGCGCAGAAAGGTGCGTGTGGTTTACGTTCGGCTACTTGCACCTTTCTGCCTGCTGTACACGGACCCATTAATGAGCTCTGTACTCTGCATGATACATCCGCACTGATAATTGAGTCAAATTTGTGGTTGTGTTCATTAACATTCCTGCCATTCTTCCTTTGGGAGAACCTCAAGTATCAGTATTGACATGTGCAGCATCATTATTTAATCCTCCGCCTGTCGTCTCCAGACAGAGTTTTGTTTCGCCTCCACATTTTTCTTTTATATCAGTGAAGCTCTGTGGAGAATGAATTGCAAAGCTGTGACCGCAGCAAGCATTTCTCTTTTTTAGATAAGCTCATACTTTGTGATTAAAATCGATCCTCATCTGTGATTTCAAATTTGGCTTTAAAAGTTTAGATAAGAATTTCATCAAGCCGGTGCCCTTTCATCATCAGCGCTGTCGTCTTAGGCTGAACTCCAGAGACGATGAAACAGTTTAGGATATTCTTATCTTTGCAGTCTTTCAAGAAGATATGAGCTTTTCTGACATTTTATGTATGAGTACAAAACTGAAAAGAAAAGTTTGCTTGACAATTTTTAAAAAAAGTCTCATCCCTGAACAGTATTTGGCTAACCGGAGTTTACTTGCTTCAAATGGTTTGAAGGAAAAGCAAACTCAGAGGGGTTTTTATGTTCTTTCAGTCTTTCTGGTAATACATGAACGAGATCAAAACTCATTAAAACAGATTTACGAAGCCACTGGAAATCCAGACGCCTCAGTTCACTCACAAACAGACTATCCAGTGGATCAGAAAGGAAGTGACGTATGCCAACCACGATAAAGCATCTAGAAGAAGATGGAGGAGAAGTAGTGTGTTTGAGCAGAAGGCAAAACAGAGATAACAGCTTCTGTGGTTCCAATGTTTTCTGTGTGAGCATCGTTATCGCATTAACAATTACGAAACATGTACTCAGGACTTAGCACAATATAAGGAAGAGATAAAAGATAAGAATAGCTCATTTAACTTATTATAACAAAGCAGACTTGTAAGATTCACAAAAAGAGGTGAGCTCAGTGCAAGTTCATTCTCAACAAGATGGACGGAGAGCTGTAGTGTTATTCAAGTCATCTGATAAAAATTCCTTTATTTCATCATATTGCAACATATATCACAGGGTTGGAAGAATCCCAATGTCAGTTTTTTCCAGTATCGTGCTGCTCTACAGTCAGTGAGTGATTTCCTCTTTTGTTCCTGGGCAATCAAGGAAGCTGGTTTTCTTCCTCCTGCTTCTTGGTTACAGATCAGTGGTTGTTTTGCGGAGCGTTGACCTCCTCTGAGCAGTTGTTCTGATTATGCGGCGTTGTCCAGGTGGTTTGGTCCACCTGAGTTAAGTGCAATCTGAACAAAAATCTGACTAAGGGAAGGTGAGAAGTTTTTGGGAAATCCATTTTCTGCTCAATCGAACCAGGTCACCCGGGCTATCCTGGTGTGAATCGCCCCCGTCTTAGAGGACCAAACTCTAGGATGTACTCTTACTCTAACCCTCTTACTTATTACATTTACAACATTTTTAGGATTAGATTATTATTATTTAATCCACTTGTTTCTCCATCTGGTTTTCTCTATTTTTTTATCAGAACTAGATTTATTTTGTACTGGTTGTACTTACCTTGCTATACAATCTAGCATCAATAGCCGTAATAGCCAAACAGCATTATAAAAAAATCAATATCACTTACTAAGGCCCCTACGCACCATTCCCAAATTGGCTCATCGTGTATGTGCTACCCCTGTGCAAGCGCGGTTCAGCGGTGTAGGGGGCTCAGGGGGCGCCTAATGCCTCGCCGCATGGCAAGGCGGCACGTTGCGCTTGAATTTTAAAAGAAAATTTAATTCAGGCCCAGCGTACTGTGACAATATCCTAACATGTCCAACGGAAGAGGCCGGTTCAGGAAAAAAAAAAGTGGTCACAGGGATTCCAACTGAACAGCGCCAACTGATCCACATGATTTCACAGCGTGGTCCATTTATGCTCTATGCAGAAGATGGAGTAATACCAACAGAAAACCGCCATGGCAGTGTTGAGCAACAAACAAACAACTAAAAAAGAAGAAGAGGAATGGGAAGGGAAAAATGCAGAAGAAGAATAAAGACAAGGGCCGTGTCTCAATCAGCGCCCTTCACCCTATAGTGCACTTCTTTTGAGTGTAAGTGCGGTTGCAACTTAAATCCAGTGCCCTGCAAAGTTCCCTGATTCTGCCCTAAAATTGGTCAAAAATGAAGTGCAGAAAAAAAGTATACAAAAAAGTACAAAAAAGTATAATTAATTACTTTTTTAAAGCAGCGTGCCCAACATTGGTAGTAAGCGGCTGTATAATGCGTGCCCGTCACTTCCGGTAGGTGTAGTGCTCATTGCGGTCAGCATTTAGCCACCAAAGTGCACACTACAGACGAAGTGCACTGCGCACACTACGCACTGAATTGCAGTGCACTTATGAAAGTGCGCTGATTGAGACACGGCCAAGGTCAAAAAACAGTGCAAACCTTTGAAATGGGGTGCCGAAGTTACGCCCCTTTCGGTCGGCCCCATAAAACCCCACTAGGTGCATAAAATCCAAAAATAGGAATAATTATCTTCTGGTCCAAGTTGTTCTTTGCCCTGGATTCCAGATGTGTTGGTTGTGGATTTAAATGAAAAATGTTTCGTGTAATAATTTTTAAAAAACTATTGTGAAATTGTTAAATTAAACGCCTTAGTAAAAACAGAATGATAAAAAATGTGACGTCACACACCGGCTCCCCGCTTCTTTTGCCAGATCAAGATCAAAAAACTGTTGTGTTTTGTACCAGGGACTCTACATGTCCTGGATTGTAATGATTTTAACCTCTGCCAATGCTTTTTTCCAATAAGTGGTGAAGTGCTGGAGTGAAATCGCCACGCCATGTGCAGCTGATGACGCATATTTCCTGCAACAGTTGTAGTTCAAAAAACGGCTTCAAGTAAAACCTGAAATGATCATAATTCTTTGCAGTATTTTATTTTTTGTTTGGATGAAAAATTTTCATTTAAATTTACAACCAACACATCTGGAATCCCGGGCAGAGAACAATTTGGACCAGAAGATAATTGTTTTCACTCCCTCGACTCCCATTCAGATTTTTTTTATTTTAAGCACCTATGGACGGGTAGACGGGCGTGACTTCGGCACCTCATAGGGCAATGCAAGTATTCAGGGTGCGTTGGATGGTTGGAAATAACTTTATTGGGGTGAATTACCGCTACTAACCGTTGTCTGAAAGTAATGTCAGAGTGCAGGCGTTAACCATGAACCCAGCACTGCCCTCTAGTGGTAAATAACCATAGCAACAGGAAACATGCATGGAGGTATGAGGACAGCCACACATGAGATTGTTTGAATCAGACGTCCCTATTTACGTCCATAAGGGAGCATAAATGGGTCTTAAGTATTGACATCAGCCATGGAAAAGCTTTTACTGGTCAACTTCTTGTGATACTGGTCAACTTGTGATAAGCTGGGAAACATTCACTCCTCTAAGACCTGGAAGAGCTGCCTCCGCTGAATTTTAATCTAGTCATGCAGATAGCTGAAATAACTTCAGAGAGTTGGGAGAAGATTAAACTCACACTGTGGGAAAGTTAATGTTGTAAAAATGATAATGGCCCCATCAATTCAATAATATTGTATTGATGCAGCCTATCATATTACCGTCTTCCATCTTTCAGTGATGTGGTGATTTAGTCAGTTTCTTTTTTTCTGGAAGGGAAGAAAGACAAGAGAGGGAGCTAAAGCTTACCACAAAACATTTTAGGATGTTTTCACAGGATTCATATCTGTTACCTAAAATCTGAAGGTTACTGTACTCACACTAGCCAGTAAAAACAAGCAGGATAGACCTGAAAGCCTGGGTTCTTTCCACATCTAGATCTGAAGACAAAGACCCACATTTTCAAGATAATTAAGCCATTAAAGCAGTTTAAGATCAGAAAACAGCTCTTTCAGATCTGCATGGAAAGGTGTCTGATAATATTTACTCATGGCATGTTTAAAGAAAGAGAATATGTTTCCATGAAGTGTGAACCTGGGCTTTAAAAGAGGGTTTTTCATTTGTTAAATTTGGTAGCATTCGTGCTGCTTCTGGAAACTTTTTCCCTGCATATTAGGCATTCCGCTGTTTTGCTTTAATGAGTAATGACGGCAAACTTCTGACATAATGTTAGCACAACAGCGCCTCCTGTGCAGCTGCTTCTCCGCCTACCAACTCAAAACAGTCGCCATGCTAGACAGCGTAACTCCCTGTATTTGTGTGTGGTGGTGTTTAGGAGGAAAAAGTTCATACAATGTTTAGACAGAAATATTTACTCAACTTTAGTTTGTGCTTATCAGAGATCTGTCAGTCAGGTTCTTCAGTATTTAGATACCGATGCTCCACCAAAGTTTTTATATCCTAATTTATTGAGTTGGTTATCTTGTATTTGATTTTGAAGGAGGGGTGTGCAATATGACGATATTGGATCGTGCAGGATTAGAACGTGTAGTCGATCTGCCAGAATGAGGAGATCCTATGGATTAAGTCACATCCTATAAATTGCAGTTCTATGCTGAAGCACCGAGGCAGCTGACGTATTACTTAGTCAACCTAACCAACCAATCAAAGAACCAATATAGCTGCCTTTTATGTTGCAAGTGTGCACTTCAGCATATCAGTGTTGTTTACCCTTAAGGCCCATTTACGCTTGACCCACATGACGGATACGCAGACACAGGGACAGTTCTGTCCATATCCTCTGTCGATTACAAGGTTATTTGGTGCATTTTCAGGCTCCTTACACATCCGTCTGTTGATATAGAAGACGGAGTAATAACACTGGAAACTGTGGTGGAAGTGTTGAGCAGAAACAACTGTAATAATAGAACTGTAGAAGAATGAAGATGAGGACTGTAGATATGACACAAGCTTTTGAAATAAAGCTTTGTTAGTGTTCAAGGTGTGTTGGGTGGTTGGAAACAACTTTATAGTGACGCATTACCACCGCCAAAAAGTCTGAGACTGATGTAGCCTCGCGGGGTTAAAGGAGCTTTATGCAACATTGTCATAATCATAAAGCTGCTTTAAAGTAATTTTTTGCTTACCTGACCTGTTCTGATGAAAAAGCTGACATTTCCTCCTCTATTGGGTCTCCCCATACCAGAAACCGTGCTTGCAGTTTTGCCCATTGACGCTCGCGTTTGTTTTGGTTTGGAAGTCTCACGATTCACGAGACCACTATACGGCAGATCGTAAATCTGTTTGGACAGACATGCAGGTTTCATCTATGATAAGTTTTTTGTTTTTATACTGCTCTGATAATTACTTTTACTACATGCCTTTAAAGCCATGATGACTCCCCGTCGCCTGTTCAAAACAACCGTAAGTTGCCTCTTTTAACAACATTCTTCTTCATCTGTTGCCTATTTTTGCTATGGAGCTCCCCCTACAGCTTTGGGGTGTGTACTGCATGATAAACATACCCAGAGTTACACAGATCTGCTTTAAATACTGTACTGCCCCCTAGTGGAGTTTGACCATAGCAACATAAAATATTTAAGAAAGTATGAGGACAGCCAAGTAAGAAAACATTGAAACTAGGGCTGGGCGATATGCCAAAAATATTATCACGATATATTTTTCCCATATTGATAGATATCGATATATATCACGATAGTGTTTAATAATGATGCCAGTTTGAAAAGTAACCTGCCCCCATCTGGCCGCTAACTGAGAGGTCGACAACGAGCTTCTCCCACAAGCCATCTGCCTGGCTGGGGCTGGACACAGTATAGAAAAATAATGGAAATATTGAAAAATATAGAAAATATATTGATGAAAAGAAGACTCATGTTGATTTATATTAATATTTACTTATTTTATTATTTCAATTTATTTATTTTATTATATTATTAATATGATATTTATCATTTTATAATAATACTTGCACATACTTTTAGGAAGTCCACATAGACTCTATAGACATAATTAATCCTGATTTGGTTATCTCTTAACATCTAGGTCATTTTTGTATGAGGTAGATTGTTTGAGTTGTTTTTTTCCAAGCTAACCCTGAATGCAACACTTGAGTGCAACTCCGTCGCCATGTGTAGGTTTCACTTTCTATCCCTCAGTCCGCGACCGGGTTGAGATGCCTTCTCCCTTCATCATCTGCAGTTTTCTGCCGTTTCTGCAGCTTTCTGTAGGACTGTCAGGTGATCAGCTGTTAGCTATGGAGCAGAGGATTTTAATGACGCTAAATA